>MU859352.1:0-29504 GCA_033297205.1 Pseudoneurospora amorphoporcata
ATTGCAAGGCAGAGGGTCGTTGTGGCTGTTGTTCATGAAAACGGAAAAATTTCAAAAAGCGGGGTTTTGAGCGAGACTTTTGTCACCCCACTGTAGCTTTTCCCCGCGATCGTTCGTAGCCTTGTTTCCTTGTTCAATACAACATCATCCTCTCTCTCGCCTTCTTTGTCCCTGTGGTTCAAGATTGTCGAAGGATTGGAAGGATGGAGGTCAAAACAAAGCTGGCGCCAAGACTCGAGGCTGTGGATGAAATGGGGGTGAAGTGGGGCCAGTCGCTTACACGGCTGAAGCACCCGTTTTTGGTCACGTCTAGCCATGTACCTGTTAGTACGGGGCACGGGCCGACCTGTGGTTGGCCTGGGTATTGGTATTGCCATTCCCAGCTATACCCATATGGATATGCATTCTGTTGCCCGTACTGGTACCCACAAGGATACCAGCACCCGTCAATGTAAACGCCGGTTGTTGGAGCGGCCACGGTCACCGGGGTCCCGATCAGACTTCCGGGATAAAATCCGGGCGAGGGCAGCGCATATGCAGAAGGGCTGGCCTGCATTGGCCTGGGCAACGCCATCCTCCCCGCGTAAGCATCGTCCAGTTCGGCGATACACTCCTTTGTCAAGATCAAACGACCCGTTGGGCCACAGCCGCTGTACGGTCTTAAGCCTTCTCTCAAACACTCATACTCCGCCTCAAGCTTAACGTAGGACCATTTTTCCATTTGTTTGCCGTTTTCAAAAGACAAAATCTTTCCCGTGACTGGGTGTGGCGGCGCAGGTGAAAGCGCTAGGAATTGAAGCATTTTTTTGTCACAGGCAGCTGGGGACCGCCAATAGTTGGCGGCGAACTTGTCGAATAATGTCTTTCCCTTGAAGGAAGAGATCTGAGAAAGCCAGGGGGAGCGGTTAGCAACATCTCCACAGTGGTTAAGCAAGGGGCGAGGAGAGTCGCAGTATAAGGTACTTACAGGGTGAAATTTGACGTGAATCATCGTCGGATCACCTTTGTCGTGTCGGACGGACGATATAATGACTAGATGGTCGAACGCTTCGGGGTCTTCAGTAATAAGCCTGAGGGCATTGAGAAGACATTCCCTATCCCCAGACAGGCAGTTCGTGGCTAGGTGCCTTTCGGCGTAAATCGTTTGAGAAGGAAGCCAGGTAATCTCGCCCTTCTGGGGTATCCAAATCTCGGTTCTACTGAGGAAACAACGTCAGTAGACAATCTCATGAAGGTAACGCCTACAGTTTATTGGCAGGATATAAAAGCGTTATGATCGTCGGGACACTAAAGGCGTGTTCGGGTCCGCGTTAGGGATTTTAGGAAATAAACGTGTTAACGTGCAGGGTCCGTAGCTGCACTTATGTAATATTAAGGCAGCGTTAAGGTAGGCTAAGGCTTTGGTTGCAAGATGGAAAGAGGTGCTTAACATCCCCTTTCTATTGTACCTTTCTTCTTTCCTCCTCTTTCTTCGTCCTTCACTATCCTTTTTATTATTATTACTATCCTTCATTATTACCGCTATTCTTCATTAACACTACCATCCTTTATTATCGCTATCCTTCTTATCTTACTACTAATCTTCTTATTATTACTATCCTTATCGTTACTATCCTTCTTCTTATCGCCATCCTCCTTATCGTCTTTGCGACGGCTATCCCCTGTATTTATAGGGGGTTGAGCCTTATAGTTGTGTTTAACCACAGTCCTTAACGTACTACGGCTCAGTTTTGAGACGTAGTACGTTAAGAACTATAGGTAAAGATTTCGAAGATTCTAGCTGTTATGGATCTGGCGTCCAGAGGTAATGCCTAGCTTCCATGTGCCAGGCTTGTGCCTGCCGGGGGTCCTTCAGACCACCCGGCATGCCTCGGCTCGTTCGGGCTCGTCTCGGCCCAGTCTTGGCATTTCTGGCACTTTCTTTCCCGTACCCCTTTCGTGTATTTAGCTGTGCCCAGTCTGAGCACCAGACTCTGGCTCGGATCTTTTCCTTCTTGTCGAATATTACAGCTTTCATCAAGGCCTACCTGCGTGTACACCTCGTAGAACCCTTACACTAGCCTTCTGATTAGTTAGATCGAGGATTTGAGGTAAGTGTAGGTGGTTGTAGGTGGTTGTAGGGTGTGTATAAAAAATAAAGTTTTTGAGCCGAACATGAAAAATCGTAGTAGTACGGTAGTACGTCCTACATACAAAATCTTAACCTAGGAACGTACTAACGTGCAAACGAACGGGCCTTTAACGCGGATCCGAACAGGCCTTAACAAGCCGTCCTCCATTTTGTTGGCAGTGGAAGAGGTCATGATATCCTTTTGCTTGACTCAGATCTCTGTTGGATGGTATAGTCGGATGAAAGAGTGGGTGTGAATTCTTTGGTGAGGGAATCGTAAAGATAGCGGGAGCGAAGATCAAGCGTCTTTGTCAGCTGAGTATTGAAAGAGGAAAAGATGTTCGACAGGGTGCGAAGGGGAAGCCCGACATTTTATACCATTCGGGACACCATGAAACCATATGCAGTAGGGTCGAAGCGCAAGATATTTGGAAAATTTTCTGGTGTCTGCAGCATACATAGAGTATGCCCGATATATCCACCGCAAAGGAAATTTGCTGTGTGCTTCGGACATTCACTGAACGACCATTGCTAAAGCCCCAGAATCTTGCCCATGTTTCATCGTGCAAAAGGTCCTGTGCGATAAATGAGGCTGTGTAGCTTCATTGGAGATAGTTTGGAAAAGCAGACATGATTTCTATTATCGGCCTTGCTGATCCGTCCTTGAGAGACCATTTTCGTGGATAGCAGTCTTTTGATAAGACATGGACGAGGAAAAATACGGGTGCTAGCTATGCCTACTACGAGATCCGTGACGCATGGCTAAAGATATGCCACAGCTTTCTGCTAGACATATACTCGACGCGTCCTAGACAAAAGCTTGTTCGGTGCTTTGTTGAAAAATTGTTTGTCCTGTATCACCTGCGAGGTATTGTCTTCCAGTAACTTCGGGGAATATTAAGGAAATTTCTCGGTCAGGTCCGAAGTCGTCATGGCCGCCTCCTCTGCGTGCTGTCAGCGTCCGGTGGTGAAATCTGGTCAGTGTAATAATCAGCTCCGAATGTGGGTTCGACGAAGCACGAGGGGGTCAAAGCCACTTCGGTGGCTACCCTCTCCGCACGACCAGCCGTTAGCGGCTGGCTCTCGGACTCAAACCGAGATATCGTAGCGCGTCGCCTCGTCGATTGCCGTTAGGCTGCCTCGGTCCCCTGAACCAGCTTTTGATCCTGGCGATCAGCGAGTAGAGCGGCCAGCTCGGTATGGGCTTTGGTAGGAGTATTGGCGGCGTCCTCGGCGGCAAGTGGAAGTTGGGTAATGCGGGTGGCGTATGAGGGAGACATTTTCGCTAGCGTGTGTGTATGTGTGTTGCTGTTGATGATATTAATAATGTTGGTGATAGTACTAATTGCATTTGGAGAGAAAGAGAAGAATACCTTACCACTTTGCAATATCTCCCTAGAATACCAGTGGCCGATAGACCAATAATTGTGTGGGCCGAAAATCTTTGCATCTTGAGCTATGCCCATACCCACCAGGGCACGAAGCGAAACCGCCGGAAGCTGCAATGCGCTGAACATCGTGAGATTGTTGGGTGGTGGTAGTGCACCACGTAGACCTTGGCCAAGAACAAGGAAGCTGGAGGTACCTACGCCCGTAAGAAAAATGATGATTGGTCAGGACATTTGGACAGGTGAGGGAGTGTGCGTCGAGGTGCAAGTAATGGGGCTACTTCATGGATTATTGCTTCCATGATTTTGGAATATCTTTCTCCTCTTTTCTCTCCACGGAACTTTGGCTGCACGGTTTATCCTCGTCCACAAGTTCATTCACAAGACATTGTCAAATTACAACAAAACGCCGACCTCACATTTCTACGATGGGAGGGCAGAATAAAGAAGTCAGCACCGCCGGCAAAAGCACTGTCAGCAAGATCAAGATTGGGAACGACGGTATCATGAACATCGGCATCAAGCTGCCTCTCTACAATGAGAAAGTGGACGGCAGGAAACACGAACACTTGGACGTCAAAACGAACGAAGCGTCCGGCCCCAAGGAGAGTAAGTACATGTACGAGGACACTTCAACACCATGTACTTTCTCCGAGTTTGAGAGAAGACGGACGCAACACAATTGTGAAAACTGACCCGACTTTGCCGGCGAGCATCTTCGCGGAAGGCCGTGAAATTACGGCGACATGGTGGCTGCTGGCTGGTGTTTCGAAGTTCTTCGCCTCCCGGCGTGTCAAGCTGGAGCTCCGAGTCTCTTCTTGCCTGGACCATCCTCGGCATTAAACGGATGGCGGCCGGTTCCTCGGGCCTGGGCAGAAGCTGTTAGCGATGAGATTCTAGGTTTGGGGCACTTGGAGCAACTGGGACAGGTGGAGCGGGCGAGGGGGGTTACAGGTACCGTTGAAGTTGCCCATCTCTGAGCTTGTTCCCACGATCACGCCCAAGCTGCAGCGGCGGACATGCTGGCTTGGTCTTGATGGCTCGGATGGGATAAAATGACAGATTTCGTTGGAACAGTGCAAGTTTCCAGGAGCCTGGAGCAGGCTTGCAGCTGCCATCCGTGTGGGAATTTTGAGGCAGACGTGTCAGTTTCACGATGCCAAGCAATCTCTCACTCTCAGGTGCGCGCCGGAACGCGTTTTCTTGCGTTACTGCGAGACCCGGACACTACCAGAGGCATGCCGCTCTTTGGGGGGATCCTGTTAGAGCCACCGGTGTTTTACAACGGGCAAGAGCGAAAGATTTTGCAACAGCTAAGACTCAGCATCGGCCCTACCTCCCCGTGTCCTCCCCGGTTCTCGCCAGGCGGGGCGGTCTCTGGGTGCCGGTCAGTACCTGCCACGACAGTGAACCCAAGAACAACCATCCGGCAGGAATGAAGCAGCCACTTTCCCTCCCAAGTAGAACTTTCACCTTTTTTCAACTTTTATGATGGGAGCCTGAGACTTGCGCGCACCAGCAGCAGAAGGAAGGCTATCAGGAAAGAAAGGCACTCGACAAACATGTATGGCTACCCGGTTTCTTTCTTCTATTTCAAGATTCCAATTTTTTCCCCATCTCGAGGGTGTGCACAAGAAAGAAACGAGGGCGAGTGCGCCGGAGAAGTTGGGCGGAAAGCGATTGCCTACTCCTTCGTCCGGGCCGGCGGGAAGATGCAAGAGAGGACCTGGACTGGATCGGTGCCGAGCACCCAGGCACCTGACCTACAAGTACTCGGAAGGAACAATGAACAGGCGCTGGGAAGTGGGGCGATCCAGAGTTCAACGTGTGCAGTGGAATAGGATGTTATGAGAAGGCAGGAGCCAACTTCGAAGACAAATGAATACTCTCCTGTCTTGAGTCTCCAAGATTCGAACGGCCTCCCTTCCACTTACACCTCTTCATTTTCCAGCTGTCTTTCTTATACGTACTCTTTCAAGCACAACAGAAGCAAACCGCTCCGCTGGTGCCATGGTCCGCCATTCGCTTTCGTCGACAGGTCAAAGAGTCATGGAAATGGAAGCCCCAATCGAGTTCCACGATGTCCACGCAATGGCACGCGATGGCCAGCCACGTTCGAACCGCCGGCGCCGCTCTGGAGGAACAGCAGTTGTTGCCGCATCCAACCCCAAGCGAGAGAAGATCTCGGATGCCGACGATAACACCGGCTCTCACGGGCCGCCCCCTAACCCAACCAAGAGTGAGTACATTCAGGTCTCCTCCAAACCACCAAAGATGCGTTGTCGGATGTCTAGAGATGCCTGTTGCGCATGCTATTAGTCCTTGCATTTTGCAGTACAACAGACCATGGTCATGGTATTCAAACCCCACATGGTGTTCATTCCCTCCTTTCATTGTCTATTCTCCTTACCTTCGATCAATCAAGGTCATTAAGAGCCTTTGCGACTGGTGATTGATGCCGTGCTAACAATATTCTTCTCAGAGCTACGTTACTTGGACGTTGAAGAAGGGGAAGAGCTCGAAGAGGAGACACTCATAGACATTCCGTCGCAGCGTGCACTGCCTCGCGCCCTGCCTCGCGCCCAGTCCAATTCCCCAGAGCCTCGAAATGCAGAAGAACACAACGTGCCCGCCAGGATCAACGTTTCCGTATCCGATGCCGATCTATACCAGCTGTTTGGTTATTGCGCCGCGTGTGACGCGGGAGGTGAAGCGGGAGATTGGCATCTTGATGTCTCCGGATTCCCTTGCAGACGACAGGAACTGAAGGATGCCTTTCGCACTGGAAATGCCTCCGGGGTTGTCAAGAGTCTTCACCGATTCATGAGCGAGTCACTGCGACGTGGGCATGGCAGACTCTGGGGCCTTAATGCCAATTACTCATCAATCTGGCTTGAAGAGTATCGCCGCCGCCTTCTTCCGTGGATTGGCAAGCTGACCAGCATGGGCACCTACGACTGTTTGTCACTAGCGTATCGACTACTCTGGAAGCTGAAGGACCTGCCCCAAGAGCCTCACTTGGACGAAATACGGAAGGCAAGGAGCGAGGCGGGCGACGTGACCAGCATTTCACTCCTGCCACAAGATAATAAGATCGACGACCAAATGTACAACATCATTCGGAGAAGGGCCATGAACGGTGAGAAATGGGCGTGGGAGCATGACCTGGCCGCACTGAACAAGCAAGCTTCCTTGATCACGGAGCCCACATCCACCCAGTGGTTTTGCAGCAGCAGACGCACTCTGGGCGACTTGGGCAAGCAGCGGGAGGGACTGACAAGTGAGTTCCTCGAGCCATTGCCGGGAGTCCAATATGCTATGGCGCTGAATGTCGGAGCACTAGGGCTAAGGACTGGCGTTCATTGTGCGTGTTGTGCGGACAAGGTTGATCAACTAGAGTACGACTAACTGGCTTGATTCGAAATGTTCGGGGTGTGCATTCGGATAGGGGAGGTAGAACAGTATTCTAGACACCAGAAGTCGTTGCTTGTTGAAAACGATGAAAGGACAATGTCAGACGCCTAATCCAAACCATGAATGCTACCTATGCTCGTTCACGTCCCAATTCACAGTCACCGCAAGCTGTTGATAGACAAAAAAAAGGTAAGACGCAAATGTGAAGCTCTCCAAAAGGACGACGACACTGGCAACAGCAATGAGAAGACATCACTCTAAGGAGCGCAAGTTAGAGAAAAAAAAAAAGAGAAAAAGAAGTGCGTCACCTGTAGGATTCGAACCTACGCTCCCGAGGGAACTGCCTAAACTTGCTTTCTTACGAATAGCAGGGCAGCGCGTTAACCACTCCGCCAAAGTGACTAGTGGTTGTTGTTGAGAGCATGGGTTGGAGCTACCCCTCATATTTGGAGCTGGAGGGGAGCTTTGGCAACTTGCAAAGTGGGGTTTGCAGGGGTGAGCACGACGGTCTGACCGCTGGGTATTTGACCAGTTGGGCGGGCGATTGAGTGATCGGATCGGTACAGGTATATTGCTTGGAAGCATCTCATATGTAAATGGCGGGTTGAATTAAAATAAAATCATTCACAAATCCTTTGCACCCAGTCAGTTATTACCAAGTCTGTTTAGATGTCGCTGGCGCCGCCGCCAACAATGGATTAATAATGCCAGCTTTCTCCAGGGGGCCTCGGCTCGCCTCCCGTCTCTCCACCTTTTCTTAGCCCCGCTGTTCCCGCCGTCGATCCGTCTCGCCGTGTCACTGCCATCACCACCTCACTGCAACAATCTCACCGATTCTAGAACAACATACACCGGTACCACCACATCAATAACGATATACACTAAACAGCCAAAATGACCATCTCTCTGATTGCTTTAATTTATCCCAAGGAGGACAAGGTTGAGCGCGTAAGTTGGTTTTCTGGATTGTTGAATTGCTGCTGGATTGAACGGACGGGAGCTTTCCCGAACATGATATCACCGCTTCTTTGCGACATTCACTGCGCCCCGTCAACAAACCGAGCAACCTCGAAACGAACATCCAGCCACGAGAAGGGCCGACTGAGATACCTTACCCTACCTTCCATACCGTCACCACGGCATCCATCGCGTCCGACCCGCGCATGCGAGTGGCCATCACTCGGTCCTTGTCTCTCGCGCCTCTCTTCACATTGGCATATCCTCCGCGTGCACCGAAACCCAATTACAGCAATCCTTGCTGCTTCTCGAAAACGACATAAACCGATCATCTATCTCCTAGCAGTTTCCCGTCCCTTGTACTAATACACTCATCTTCTGCTTCTTAACAGCTCAAGGAAATCAGCAAGGAAACCGCCGAGTGGGTCAAGGCCAACGAGCCCGGGTGTCTCCAGTACCACTGGTCCCAGTCGACCGAGGACGGCAAGCCCGTTTTTGTTGTTCAGGAGTCGTAAGTTTTCCTTCTTCTTTTTCCTCTCGCAGCCAGCATCTTGGTGCAGTCACCACATAACCAACCAACCAACCGACCTATTTTCTGGGCACGGCCTGCGTGGTGACTAGGACTGGACGCTACGTAGGTTGGACATGTTCGATGCCTACAACTACCTGATGTCCCGGTCCCATACGCGCGTCCTGTCCAATCCAGTCCATATTCCGTAGCTCACACATACATACCTTGCCTCACACAGCTACGCCGACATGGCCGCCTTCGAGACCCACAAGAACAGCGAGAAGTTTGCTTGGTTGATGGAGCTTGGCCAGAAGGAGGATCTCATGGCCAAGCCTCTTAAGGTTATGATGCTTGACGCGTTTGGTGGCTTTGCTAGCCGTCTTTAGACGTGGAAGTGGAAGTGTTGTGTCGAGGCTGGAGGACGATAATTGAACTTGTTCAACCCCTTTGGCTGTTTTTGCTGGTGGGAAGTGTGCGTGCGTATATGGCTCGTCCATGACGGAAAAGCTGTCATCTTTTGAGCTGTGGGAGACGAACACAGGTCCTGGAAATTTTTTGTCATTGACGACTGCGCCGTGGGAGCCGGGTCTGTTTGCCGTTGTTTCCAGTGTCTTCTTTGTTGATGGAAGGTTGCACTTGCAAGATGAGATGGAAGGTGGGTTGGGGTTCCAGCTGAATTCACGACACTCGCTGAAGCAATCTTGGTATGGCAGCCACTATCACCTCCACCCTGCCATTACTTGAACGAAAACCCCGCTGCCATCTGGAAAGGGAAATAGGGAAAATGGCGCTCGAGGGAGTTGGACAGCTAAGGCGAGAGCGTCGAAAGGGATGCCGTCCCTTGGATTCACCGAGAGCACGGTTCGATGAGCGGCATCTCGGGGTCGATCAAGTTTTGGCTAGCGGCGAGAATTGTGTTCGGAGAGGCCATCTGTATCCTGTCTGTTGGCAGAAGGATCGAGCGCGGGATCGAGACGTGAAGCGGAAGCTTGTCAACGACTTTGCGTGTGTACATGTAATGAAGTGACCGGTACGGAACGAGGCAAAGCATTGTGCTCGATGATAAAATTTACGCAACGGAGGGGAGAAGGCTGTTCACGAAGAGACAGGATATCAAATGTAAAAAGGGAACCAATAGGGGAAGCCGGGAAAAGTCCCTGTCGACTAATAGGCTCAGCCTTGTAACCGAGCTGCCGGTCACTGAGCTTGCGGCTGGAGCCTCGTGGCAGAGCACCAAAAACATGCTAACAACAAAACAAGCAGCCGCGGGAATCTCGATGCGACCGAAGAAGACTGCCGGCTCGACAACACGATCCCGGAAGCATGTTCACGTGGCCCATGGTCATTTCGTTGGCTTCGGCAGCCGGACGGGAACTTGGGGAAAAATGCGGGGCAAGCGGGTCTCCATCCGGGGAGTCCCGGGTCTTGGCGATAACGGTTCCGTGAGCTGCAAGTTCGGATTTGGGGGACAGGCTGCCAGCACGCGCCGGGAAGAGACGGGAGAATGGAACCTGAAGAAACACAATCCAGGGGTAAATTCCACTTGGGAGGTTCCCCTGGGAGCCCCGGGGGGGTCCTCAAGGCTCGTCGACAGGGTTCCGCAATGTCCAGAGTGGCTCCCAATGAGGTCATCGGGTCGAGTCGTGTTGTTCAGTTTGACAGCTTTGTGTCAGAGTGGTGTCCAGTCGGTCCACGATGCTTGACTGTCTGACTGTCCATCACTGCAAAGCGGCGTGTCCGAGTCCCGCGGTTGTCGATACGTGTCTCGCTTGCTGTCAGACCGTGAAGGTGGCCGTGGACATGGGATGACAACGAGGGTTCGGCTCTATAATAACATATACGCCAGAGCCGTAGCCAACCCAGAAACCATCATCACCATGAGTACCGTATTGGCGATGTTGAGCGGTGTGGTCGTGTCATGTCGGACCGAGGTCTCTCATCGCGATCCTGACACCCGGATTCCGATCTTTTCCATTTAATGTTCTCCAACAACCCCAACCACGACACATTCGGGGAAGTCTTGACACATTTGATGTGCACGAGACCCGAGGGCAAGGGTTTGTTTCCATGTTGTCCAACCTTCCCGTACGGGGCTTGCATCGGCATATGGACTCCTCAGCTCTGGAATTGGCGAGATGGATATGGAATAGCTAGTGGAAGAATGGAAAGGAGGTTGAATTGTTGTTGTCTGGATAGAGTTGAACCTACCAAGCATGCCGTTACTTGGACAACAACGGAAAGCGAGCAGCATCGATATGTAATATCCAATGTCAAACCATCGATGGGATGACGACACAGCATTCGCGAGTCTCCAGTTCTTCTCCCAAATGTTGACGACGGCCAAGGCAAATGTGACGGTCCGGCAATGCTAGAGCCGTAGCAGTGGAGCCACCTGGCTGCGGATGGCAAGACGCAAGAACCGCGCTCAACAGAGCCGACCAGCAGTGACGCGACACCTACTGACAAGGAAGCGTCGGGAAAATGGCCGCTTGGCGCTTTCCACTCTTTTGAGGATCTGGGCTGCGGTTGCTGCAAGTGGGCTGTCGTTTAGGAGACAGCTCCCTGCTCAACACCCGGTCGTCAAACCCCACCTTGGACCACTTAGTGAGGGGCACGACGCAGCTCTTGCTCTGTTTGGCGTCCTGGCCAATGAGAACGCGGCTTGAAGTCGATGCTATGCTCGGCAGCCCCGCTGGCTTACCTACGATCCCTCCACTCCTTCCTCGTCCTGAACCACTGATCGTTGGGTGTGACCGTTCCCTATTACAGTTTCTCTCGTTCTCTCTTCTTTCCAAATCTCCTGAGCAGGACATCAGCCCTCCGTCATTACAAATTCCCGCAGTCTGCAGAACCGTAAGTGCTTCCAGTCTGCCCCGTCTTCCTCTCCCTCATACTCGCTTGTGATACCCTCAACTGCCATCCCTAGAAAGCGTTCTCGTACTTATCCCACCTTTTTACATCAACAGCTACCCCGCGTCACACACCTTAATCTACATATCAACCAGAGACAACAATCAAAATGGGTGTCTTCGATGTAAGCTTCCTCCTCCTCCTCCTCAACCTGGCAATTGAGAGCTTTGAAGCGCAAGTGATCTAACGGCGATACCCTCAACAGGAGCTCAACCTGCCCGCTGGCGTCCTCTACGGTACGTTTTGGGCAAGCAAATGCGCTGCCCGATACCGGAACATGAACAAAATCTGATATCTTTCTTACCTCTAGGCGATGACGTCCTGAAGCTCTTCCAGCACGCTCGCGCGAACGGCTATGCCCTTCCTGCCTGCAACGTCACCTCTTCCTCCACTGTCGTCGCTGCCCTCGAGGCTGCTCGCGACCAGAAGGCTCCCATCATCCTCCAGACTTCCCAGGGTGGCGCTGCCTACTTCGCCGGCAAGGGCATCAAGGACTCGGCTGAGAAGCGCGAGGCCTCGGTTGCCGGTGCCATCGCCGCTGCTCACTACATCCGCGCGGTTGCCCCCAGCTACGGCGTTCCCGTCGTTAGTAAGTAGCTTGTCACTGTCGCTTCAACGCGCGTTTAACATGCTAACATTGGCCTTTAGTCCACACTGACCATTGCGCCAAGAAGCTTCTTCCTTGGCTCGATGGCATGCTCGATGAGGACGAGAAGTTCTTCAAGGCGAACGGTGTTCCCCTTTTCTCCTCCCACATGATCGATCTCTCTGGTAAGCTTGGCCCAAACGAATGCGACCACGACCACCAATGCGCCAGCCTGCTGACTTCCAATAACAGAGGAGAGCGTTGAGGAGAACATCGAGACCTGCGTCAAGTACCTCAAGCGCATGGCGCCCATGAAGCAGTGGCTCGAGATGGAGATCGGTATCACCGTACGTCATTATCCGCATGCGCATGCTCCAAAGGCATACAGAAAGCTAACACTTGCAAACAGGGTGGCGAGGAGGATGGTGTTGACAACTCCGGCGTTGACAACGCTGCTCTCTACACTCAGCCCGAGGATATCTGGCAGATCGAGCAGGCTTTCCGCCCTATCTCCCCCTACTTCTCCATTGCCGCTGGCTTCGGGTAAGACGGTATCCTACCCTTTGCTCTCGATGCATTATGACTAACAAATTGACAGCAACGTCCACGGTGTCTACGCCCCTGGCAACGTCAAGCTCCACCCCGAGCTCCTTGGCAAGCACCAGGCTTACGTCTCCGAGAAGCTTGGCGGTCAGGACAAGAAGCCTGTCTTCTTTGTCTTCCACGGTGGTTCCGGCTCCTCCAAGCAGGAGTACCGTGAGGCCATCTCTAACGGTGTCGTCAAGGTCAACGTCGACACTGATCTCCAGTGGGGCTACCTGACCGGTGTCCGTGACTACATCGTCAACAACATCGACTACCTCAGGACCCAGGTCGGCAACCCCGAGGGCCCCAACAAGCCCAACAAGAAGAAGTACGACCCCCGCGTCTGGGTTCGCGAGGGTGAGAAGACCATGAAGGCCCGCGTCGAGGAGGCCCTCAAGGACTTCAACGCTTCCGGCACTCTCTAAATGTTGAGGCCAATGGGTAGCAAAAATGAAATGATTTGATGAGTACACTGCTTGGTTTCGTTCGTGTTTGTAGTGGTTTCCCGTCATTGAGACTGGTTCCATGGCGTATCGGCTTTGCCGATACTTGGACGTATACTAGCAGGTTGGTTCACGGTGTTTCGGGTGATTTTAGTTACCGACTATGCTTCGAGTCAGATCTGTGATCAGGTTCGTTGAGGTTATTCAATGCCTTGATGATGATGGATGCTAGCCGGCTGGGTTTGGGATGATAACAAAAAGTAGTACATCTCCAATTGAAAGTTGCCTTCGGGTTTCTCCAAGTCTGTACACGGACTCTTTAGGCGTTGTTCGATGCACGCGCAAATGGCTTTCTGAAATGAAGTTTCCAAGAGGGAATGCATTGACCTTCCTGAACCAGATTTTGGTTTCATCAGCAGATCTGAGGTGCGGAAGTGCTTCTTCTGAATCTTATGAAGAATGCGATTATCTGATTGGTTAGATGGCTAATATGGGGACCAGGAATTTCAGAAACTGGCAAAATCAGTTCTAGGGCATTCGAACAGGCTTCTGAAATCGGGTTTCTGAACCTTTCAGACGCCTTTAACCATGCTTGGATCTTGTCTTCTTGTGTAATGGAGTATATAAGGAGCAAGTTAGACTTTTCCTTCCAACAACGAGGCACTTCCCTGCGCATGCAGTCTTTGACAGGTTATGAGCAACCAATTTGGTTCAGTGGTTCTGATGTGAGCGGCGAAACACTCTCTCCGCGTTGGCGGGAGGTCCTGGGTCCGACCCTCATAAGGTCCGCCATCTGATGCATACCTTTTCTTCGTCTGAGATTTGTTCTAGACACCAATTTCCACAGACTGTCGGAGCACAGTTCTGCCATTTCTTCCACTGCCGATAGAGCAGTTTTCCAAACGCTTTAAATACCTGCGTCAATAACGCCGAGAAAAACCTCCTCTTCCCCTTACCGGACGCGGTATGGGGTTCTTTTTTTTTTTGCTATTTCTTTTCTGTTTTGGATTTCTTGTTTTGGATTTCGAGACCGGCTTGGCTTGTTTGGTGTGTGTGCATGCTGCCGTGCACGACGAGAATGCTCATGTAATGCGATGCGATGCGGTTTCCTCATGACGTTTTGCTGATTGATGTGTAGGATACATGAAACCTGTTTTGTTCGGGCAGTTCCTCCTTCCCAGAAAGTGCCACCAACATTGCCCGGATCACATGGCTTTTTGGCAACGTCTTGAAGATCTATATTGTTAGGAGATGAGATTATAGGATGGAAGACGACGGTCAAGTTTTAGGAGGCATGCACGACAAAGAAGGTACGGGTGGTTCGAGACCTGGTGAGGACCGGTCTTGGACGATGCTTTTATGTATATCAGATTACGGACTGGAAACGATGAGCATTGAATTTTGCTTTGGTTCTATGCCACGCCGATGGTCTTTTTCAAGGTTGACGGCGACCGTCATCCATCAGCGTGTCCGAGTCTTTGACTGGAATGGGAAGGCCCATGTTCACAGAAACCCACCGCGTCTTAATCACGATTGACCTAGGCTGGCGTGGGCTTCGTTTTCTGAAGCCGTTTAAACAACTTCAAGCTGATAATGCTCACCATCACATCTTCCACTTTTGGTACCCAACATGGAGCCAAACAACAAATAAACGGGAACTTTGCGAACAATAATATTGTTATCAAGTTTCCGCCGCCCAGACGAGGAATTTGTCCGTTATCATTGAGTCCATCTATCATGAATCCTCAATTCAGAAGCCCAGCATGACCAGAAGCAGAAAAGAACAAAGCCCAAACTCCATCAATGCAAATGCCATAAAACCCTTGGACGTTAATGAGAAGAAGAAGGCTTCAAACTGCTGACCATGCCACCGGCCTGATCCTTCAGCCTCTCCCAGCTATCCATGCTGCTAGGCTCGCTCTCCTTGCTCTCACGCTCCAGCCCATTCAACTGGCGCTTAAGCACATCGATCTGGAACAAGCGGAAGGCGTTCTCGATGCGCTGGCGGGAAATCGGATCGCGGGTGATGGTGCTCGTAGCAGCTGCCGAGCCGGTCAAGAGACCCGTCTCTCCGCCGAGCATGGAGCCGCCGAGTGCGAAGGCCGTATAAGTAGCGATGTCACCCCAGCGCGTGGGGCGGAGGAGCGGTTCTAGGTCTGGTACGGTCTCTATTTATCTCCCTGTTGTATCAGCATCATGATCAATCGCATGGAGCGCAGCGAGGGAAAAAAAGGGAAAGGGAAAGGGAAAGGGAAAGGGAAAGAAGGAAAAGATTCAAGACATACCCCTCCGACCATTAGCAAACACCACCTCGGTCGGCTTGGACATCATCCTGAAAGCATTGAAGAGCTGTTGGCGATTCTGCCGGATCCGCCAGGCCATGGCGAGCCCGAGACCCAGACCGAGCAGAGAACCGACGGTGGCGTGCGTGGACACTTTGGAGGCGGCTTTGCGCAGGCGGGCGCGGTCTTCGGGCTGCAGATCGTGTTGCATGTGTTTCTCGCCGAGTTCGGCGAGGTCTTTGTTGGGGTGGCCACGGAAGATTGCGAACATTTTGGCGGCGGCGGGTTGAGTGTGTCAGTTCGTGATAGATGGGGTAAGGTGTGTTTACTGTGGTAAAGATGGTGATGTCTCAAGCAGTGGTGGTAATGTCGGACATTTGACAAAGCAGCAGATGGCTTCCAATTTATAAACGCTGCAAAGCTATCGTACAACAAAAGCCGGTTGTCAAGAAGTCGTCATATACCCCATTTCCAACATGCTTCATTCTGCTGCGGAGTCGCTGCTGGTTCAAGGTCTGGTTGTCGATGTGGTGTTTGAGGTAATGATGATGTAGAATAGAGGACATGCTGCACTGGTGATGTTCCGAGAGGGCCGGTGGAGATGTCATGATGTCACTGCACTCTCTGCTTGGAGTGTACGAGATATTGTTAGTGCAACAGGCTGCGGAAGCCTGTAACAATTGGGGTGTCTAGTCAAATTGGACGTTAACAATTACGGGGCCCCACGCCGGTCCCGGCTACGAATCACCGAGCACCGGCGTGTCGTGGGGTTGCGCGGTCCGTGGCTGGAGGCGTTTCGTTTTCGCTTCCTTCTTTGCACCTTCTTCACTTCTTCTTTGCCGAAAACTGTGTTTTAGCTGGGTTCTGGAAATCATTTTCCACTTCAACCGAACAAGCCACAAATCAAGCATTCCCCATATTATTGGGATCAAATCACTTTCGTCTCGGATGATGTATTGCACACCGTCAAGACTGCACGTCCGTTGCCATCGACGACCACCACACGAAAGGAACAAGCCACGTTCCGCATTCCACCTTGCAGTTCAAAGGTCCTTTTTGGGGAATACGTCCGGAAAAGACATGGAAGCAAACAAACCTTGACCTTATATTTTTAGGTAAGCGTTGTCGGCTGTGTTTCTTTTTATCAATGTTTGCTTCCATCCTTCCTAGTAACGCTCCTTACGAACGTCTTGTCAGGTCATTCCAGGCTGCGTATAACCGATTCCGGGGCTCTGGGATTTGTGATGCCGGTGAATGGGTCGACAGAAGAATAGCAGATTCATGTCCAAAACATCCGGGGGAGGTCTGTCAGATATCGTCGCCAGCTCGCTAGTTCTGACCAATGGATATGTCGCTGACCTTCTTTGCTCCAGTATCACGATCCTGTTTGCTGTCCATTACTCGCACCGACCAGTCCCGACGGGAACAACCGCTTTAGGCTCTCTTACCGACGAATCTTCAGCCCCCAAATGCAACGACTGTTGCTTTCTCACACCACAAGCATGTGGCCATGCTGAACAAACAGAGGGGGAGGCATACCTATCTGGCGGCAACAAGGCTTTCCGACAGGACTCTCGGTGTCTTGCTGAGAAATCCGACTCGGCATGACAACCAGTTCTGGCCATGACATCGACATATGCCCAAGTCGAGCACATCGACCGCCAACAACTCCAATGTCGTCTCTTGTAAGGTGCTAGAGCCCGCTAGAGCGGATGACAGCGTGCTTCACTGACGGCCGACTCGCTCACCGGTTGCCCAAACCGAGTCGTCGCACTTCGCACTTGAAGATCGCCCAGGATGCAACGTGAAGTCCGAATAAAGATGGTGCACAGAGGATATATATCTTCTAAGCACTATACCCGTTACATTCCTCCTCCATGCACGTCAGCCGCGCAAGCGGCGCAAGCGCTGAGTGAGGTTGCAACCAGTTGACCACGGGCGGCGCGGTCGCACAAGCGAACACATGGTTCTTGGAGGGTTCTGGAAGGACTTCCGAACCAAAGGCCGCCTGTTGCAGTGCATGAGACGGACAGGCGCCATGCGCGTCATCAGGTCTCCCCGTTGGATTTTGTGCAAGCTGAGAAGCATTCTCCGGCTACCCATTCTCGACGTTGGACAACCAAGAGATACGATGGAGGTTGGAGGGCTCGGGATGTTGACCCGATGGACTTAAGCTATTACTGCTTCTTCGCCAGAGGTAGCTATTCCCGGATTCGACGAGGCTCTGTGCGCTTTGGTGGTAGTAGGCGGCTAGGGTCTCAAAAGACTGCAACGATGGACGGACACCAAGCTCCAATTTGGAGAACGTCTCAACATGGAAGTTTAACCGAGCATCAATCAAGACAACTTGGGAACTCGTCGTTGCATCATTGACTGACGACCGACACTCTCCGTTCTGAACCGCCGCCGCCGCAACGCCGCCTCGGATTCCCGAGAAACCGGGCCGCTCCCGGTAGCATCAACATGTCGGGGAGCAGTGCGGCGCAGCAAACGCGACGCCTTTGGCGAGGTCGGCGACCAGAAACGTCCTACGTTTCCCTCGCACGCTCAGTGGCGCTCTACGCCGTAGTTATACAGGACGTTAGAGCCCTCTTTCCTGCACGGTTGTGGAGGCCAGGTTTCTGCCCACCAGGCTGTCGGGATTACACTCGGACCAAGGGATTGTTCTGCTCGAGATTTGTGTGGCGCGTTTCACGTCAGGCAGCTATCATTAACACTTCGCATGGTGGTCGTTACTGAGCAAACACGTTCTCGTGGCGTTTCTTCTCGTCAAGTTTACCCAAATTTTGGGAAACAGTCCCCGGTGTTTCCAAGTGCTACAGACATGGGGACGGACGACAAGGCAAAAATCCTTGTCCGGCGGCTAGAAACTTGAAATTTTTCATGACCCAGATACCCACGATACGAACTTTTGACTCAGATGCAGCTTTGCAAGGGCGTTGTTTGAGTAAATACTCCGATCACATCTTCCAAGGGTGGCTTGCATACGAAGTCCGATTGTCTACGGCTTGTCTCACTTGGCACTGGGCAAATCATTGATGGACTGTCCGCTCAAAGAAGAAAGTGACAAGCAAAAGAAGAAAAGGAAAGCCGTGCAGTCGGTAAAACTTTTCGGCACACTGTCTCAACGGAACGCAGTCCGACTTCAATGGCAATCGATCGTCGAAACAACAACCGGAGTTCGGGAAATCGACAAGATGAAGATCATCTCGCAAAGGAAAAATGAAAGAGCAAACATGGTGCGATGCTCCATTACCGGTGCCTCGGAAACTTGGGTCTTTCTCATTTCTTTGACGATTCCAAAACGTGCCGGGACGACGACGACAACGACAAGAACAACGGGAACAATTCAAAGGGAGAGTGCACCCTCATACGATGGCGCACCGTTGGAGTTACTAAAAGTGGCCCTCGAGAACCGCCACAACGTCAGCGTTGCAGCAGCAAGGTGCAAGCCCCGATTCGGTCATGGTTCAGCCCTTCTGCATGTAACTGAATGTACACGCATTTGCAACCCTCCGGAATATCTTTCTTGCTCGCAAGTGATCACGGCCTGTGATAGTGATGATCATGATAGGGCTCAGCTGGGCCTTTACTGCTGGACTTTTGCGCGATGGGACCCGGTTGGCCATGTTTCTTATCAATCTTGTCAATCAATATCTGTACATGCCCTTGCCATTCACTCGGGGTTAGCTGACGCTATTCCCACCTGGGCATGGTTCCGGCCCCCAATGATGCATGCTGGACGGCTCAAGTCTTCAACGCTAACCCTTCCGAGGCAGTAACAAGGATGGACCGATCGACCAATCCATATTTCACACTATGCCCTATGTATAAGCGACTTACAAGCCACTTGCTGCCTTATTGCGAACAGCAATCCCCGAGAATGGGACGTCTTGGTATTTGGACTGAGAAGAGCAACACATATAAGCCAGTGTGAGTCTTGCGATACTGTGATAAGAAAGAGCTCGAACGGCAAGAGAGGAGGTGGGGGAGGGAGCAAAAGGTTCATAAAAGGAGACGACAAGCCTCAAAAACTGTCACTGTCAAGCAAGCTCGAGGAGAATGTCACAGTTCAATGATCCGAGAATAGGGAATTCAGGGGCGTTACCGAGCCACCAGAAAACCGTTGACATGCTTGCAGATATTGACTGTGCGTTGACTAAAATACCAATCATGTCCCATCAAGAACACCGCCGCCGGCTTCAAGCATCTTCTTGCCGGTTAGTCGCCCGGAGGATCTCGTCGTTACCATCTAGCTGCCAACTTTACACGTCTCGCACGCATCGTGGGGGCAGAGCAGCTTTGCATAGTGCCTAGTGTCCGACAACCATGATAAACCCACGTTGTCTCACTCGTTGATAGTCCGAATGTCACCCTTCCCATCACAGTTTTCCATCACAGTCACCAGCGGCTCACACGATCCGATACGCCTCAGTCAACTACTACGCTCGCCTAACATCGACACTCTAAACATACCTCGAATCCAAGACAATTGTGTGAGCGGATAGTAGCAACAGAGAGGCACAGACAAGCGGGTGACGAGACCGGAGAGGGAGACAGCATACTTGGATCGGCATCGACGGCAAGGCATGCACATGCATATTTGGTGGAGGCGTTTCTAACGGAAGACACGGAATACACGGACTATCTCTTCGGGTCATCAGCGACTCGGCGGCACTGCAACACATCTGCAAGTCATGGGTGTCGACCCTGATGGGTGGGTGGTCAGAAACGAGCCTGAGACTCAACTATTCAACACACCAACTGAGACTGGATACATTCCGGAGGCTCGGCAACCTCCAGCGATTTATTCATAAGGACTTCGACTGGAAATTTTCTTCGGCCCGTTCCTGTCAACACAAGTCGTGCCACATCGGATCTATTGTCTGCCTGTCATCTTCCTTCAGGCACATTCTCGCTTCATCATTCCCGTCTTATATCAGCTTCCACCCAGCTCATAGCTGCAGGAATCACTCCTCTTCTACTCCCATTACACCACAAGCACACAAGCCCAGTCATCAAGACTTCACATCAAAATGTCTTTTCATTCAAACCCCAGCATCACAACCCTCTACCCCGAATACGCCACCACCGCCCATCTAGACCACCTTCGCTCAACAGCCTACTCCTACCTCGACGCCCAATCCCACACCTACCTCGACTACACCGGCTCCGGCCTCTGCTCCTCTCCACAACTAGTCGCCCACGAGGTCCGGCTCGCCTCCACCCTCTACGGCAACCCGCACTCGGTAAACCCGACCTCCGAAGCGGCCACGCTCGCGGTGGAGCAAACCCGCAAGAGGATACTACAGCACTTCAACGCCGATCCAGCAGAATACGCGGTCGTGTTCACTCCCAACGCTACGGGCGCCGCAAGGTTGGTCGGGGAAGGGTATCAGTACAAGCGCGGAGGAAGGCTGGTGTTAAGTGCGGATAACCATAATAGCGTTAATGGGCTGAGAGAGTTTGCCAAGAGGTCTAGGAAGGGGGTGAAGGTTGCTTATGTGGGGATTGAGACGACGGGGCCGAGGGGAGAGATGAGGATTAGAGAGGAGGATGTTGCTAGGCAGTTGCCTAGACACACGGGGGTAAGAGGGGGGTTGAGGAGGGTGGTGCAGGCTGGGAAGAAGGTGCTGGAAGTTGGGAAGGAGGTGGTGACTGCGCCTGTTAGGGGGTGTTTGGATCGGTTCTCTTCTCACCAGCCCATCTCCCTGCCTACAACATCAGAGAAACGATACCACCAGAGGCAACAACCGGCAAAGAACCACATGCAGGAAAGCGAGCACAGAAACGGCCTCTTCGCTTACCCAGCTCAATCCAACTTCACTGGCGTCCGCCACCCGTTGCACTGGGTACCACTAGCTCAGTCACGAGGCTACGACGTCCTCCTCGACGCCGCCGCCTACCTGCCTACCTCGCGCCTCGATCTCTCAGGAGACGTCAAGCCCGAGTTCATCATCGTATCATGGTACAAACTCTTTGGCTATCCAACCGGCGTCGGCAGTTTGATCGTCAAGCGGTCTGCCCTCGCCAAGCTCCGCAGGCCTTGGTTCAGCGGAGGCACCGTCAAGGCAGTCACCGTAGGCGTCAAGTGGCATCAGCTCAGCGACCGGCTAGAAGAAGCCTTTGAAGACGGGACGGTTAACTTCCTCTGCATTCCCGATGTGGCGGCGGGGTTGGACTGGTTAGATTCTAGGGATAACAACCCTCTTTCTTGGAGCCCTGCTAGTAGCCCCAACGGAGGAGAGCCTGAAAGAGTGGAGGTGTACGGCATAGGCGGCCTGGAAATCGTCGAAACCCGCGTCCGTTGTCTTACGGGCTACTTCCTGTCCCGCCTCAAAAACCTGCGGCACAGCGACGGCAAACCAATGGTCGAGGTCTACGGCCCCACCGATACCAAGATGCGCGGAGGCAGCGTGGCGTTTAACCTGCTCGATGCCCGGGGCCAGTACGTCGACGAGCGGCTGGTGGCTTTCGAGTCGGCTGCCGCGAGGATTTCTTTGCGGACAGGGTGTTTCTGTAACCCTGGGGCGGGGGAGGCCGCGTTTGGGTTGGATATTGGGAGGTCGTTTTTGAGACTTCCGGTGAGAAAGCTGTGGAGGATGTGGAGAGGTTATAAGAGGGAGGGGAGGGATAATGGGGAGATGAGCTTTGAGGAGCTGCTGAGGGTGCTGGGACTGCCGACGGCGGGGGGAATAAGGGTTAGTTTTGGGGTGGCAAGTAATGTTAGGGATTTGGAAGTGTTTTTGGGGTTTGTGGAGAAGACTTATAGGGATCGGGTTACCACACAAGAGGGGTTGCCGGAGAGGATGGGTTGCTGAGTGGGATTGGATATGGGAGATGGATGAAATGCAAATTCAAATAAAAAGTTCAAAGCCAGAGCATACTGTAGGTGCCCATTGTGATGGTGATGTTGTGTGAGGGAGGGACTCAACTGCGTCTTACTTGCTGTTTTCGGGATGAGAGATGGTGTTTGAGTAAAGTGCTAAATTGGCCTTTTATTCTTTGTTATATTTGCCTTGTGGTTTTGTGTACCTAGAGATGGGATGGAAGCATGAAGGACGTTGAAACAGTCTCGGGGTCGAGAGATGGGACGAGGAGACACTAACACTTCCATAGCCGAGACACGGAAGTTCGACACAGCATCACCAGCGCGATCAATGCTTTCACAGAGAAAACAACTGGTAAGCCTAAATGTGAGCTCTTAAACCTTTATGCAGGACTGGCGATCACGGATTTGGGCGCTCCAATGATAAATAACAAGAGTAGAAGGCTCAAGGTTGATGGTCGCTAATAGGGCTAGTTTTGTTAAGGCCAGTTCGTTTCCGCTGTAAGAAGTTAACCAGTTGAGATTTTTGCAGTATTCGGACTGCAGTAACGATATAACGTATTACTGCTCTACTGCTCCTTTTTGCGTTCGTCCAAAAAGCCTTATTTTTTATGCACGCCCTGCAACCACTTGCAACCACCTGCACTTACCCCAAATCTTGAATTTGGCCAATTAGAAGGCCAGAATCTTCAAAATCCTTAACAGCAGTAAGAACTGCGGTTAAGCACAACAACTCCCTATAATATAGGGCATAGCCGTCGCAAATATAAAAAGAATGGTAATAATGAAAAGAATAATGGTAATGATGAAAAGGATGGTGGTGATGATAAAAAGGATGGTGGTGATGATGAAAAGGATGGTGGTGATGAGGAAGAAAGAGGAGGAAAGAAAGGTAGAAAGGGGATGTTAAGCACCTCTTTCTATCGTGCAGCCAAAGTCTTGGCCTACCTTAACGCTGCCTTAATGTTGCAGGATTGCAGCTGCAGACCATGCGCGTTAAGAGGGCAGTTAAGGAAAACCCCCTAATGCGGAAAAGAACTGGCCTTTAGTGCTTTTATTTGTGCCCCGCAGATAATGCGCGCAACCCAGGCGACATTTTATCCGCTCCAATTCCCCCATCTCCGAATCTATCGACCGAAGTACGGCGCTTGCATATGGATGACAGTTTGTAAGATCCGCACTATACCCGGCATTTCGGCTACTAAGCGCGGGCTTAGCAGAACCTTACATGCCTTCGTTCCAGGGGCTGGCGTTGGCCGCACAAAGCCAGGTAACGTCTCCCACCATTCCCAGCGCTGACATGGCCAAACGAGGTAGCGAACTAGAGAACAAAACAGCTGAATTTTGTTATCATCAAACATAGCACCCCGACACGTAAACAACGCCACCGTATCCCCAGCAACCGGAAAGGGGAAGGAAGACATCCCCAACCTCCCATCCATGTCCCTCACTTGGAACTCCACGAGTCCAGTCCAGTCCAGTCCACGCCAACACATCTCCACACATTCGGGAGCCCTCGTCACAGCCGCGCTCTGCGCCCACCCTACCCACCCCCGCATTTCTTCGACCGCTCGAACCAACATGTTTCGTTGGTTCGGGAGGCAGCCACCCGTAGCGTCGGTACGACTTCCCATTGGAGTTTTGGGAACCATTGGATTGCTTGGTTGACGGTTATGCGCATAACAAGCTAAGACAAGAGAGGGGGGCTGTGTGGGCTGGGACGGCCCGCTGGTGGCCGGTAGTGGCCAGTTATAGCGGCCGGGCACATTGGTGCAGAACATGAAAGGCAGCCAGCCATTCGCATGTCGGCGGCTGGTCCTCAACATGTTGACCATACGAAAAGTGCAGAGTTGCAACCAACGGGAACAAGACATGAAAGCAAACGGATTCTGCCAGCCTGCCAGTCTGCCTAAGCAGGGGGAAGGTTGAAACGACCCCTCCTTTTGGGCTGGCAGGGCTGCTGCATTGTGAGAGGAATGGCGGATTTATTATTGATGGTGTTCCCTATTCTTCATTCATTTTTTTGCAATTTTGGACGTTCTACTTCAACTGTAGTCCACATTCCTGGCGTTCATGTCATCGACCGGGGAACTCGAAGCAATCATCATGCCAACCACTCCGTCTTCCAGACGTAACTCGCAGCGAAATCGACGAGGGAGCACTCCGCCAACACCAGGACAGAATGGCTCAAAGCTTGCGGGACGCATAATGTGGTTGCCGCATGCGGATGAGCTGAGTTCATCGACCGGTTTTCAGGAAGAATGCCATAATCATCCGGTGCTGGTGCTTTCGAAGAAGATTTCGCCTGATGGGAAGGTTGACATTCTCATGGTGAGTCCATCACACTCTTCTGTTTGCCCGCCCCAGCCGTTATACTTCTCGTCAAGTCTCGGCTCGGAAAGCTGACCATGTTGCACATCCACATAGATGACCTCCTTCGGTGGCCAAGATCTCGAAAGGAAGCACCGATACAGCAAAGTCGAACTTCGAGGAACCTTCCTACCCATCGATCCGTCCCCTCCCCATCCTGACAACCACATCCAGCTCAAGCTCGACCACGGTGTGACTTTGAGAAAGAATTCCTATGTCAAGACCGAGGAACCACGGAAGATCCTCTTCGTCCATCTGCGGGACTATGACCGCTATACAACCAAGATCTATGCCCTCACGGATGATTCGTATCAGATCGTGGTGGAACACTGCGGTTACCGCGAGCCGGTTCACTCTCCGGCTGTTACGGTTCCTCCACCGGAACAACCTGTTGTTCTACCTCGGCCAGAGAGAGTTTCGAGCTATGGCTATGGGACAATCCCAACTGTGAGTGACCGTCTTGCTGCCAAAGGCATGCCATCTTTATGGTTTCTAACTTTCTGCTTCCAGTCACAGCCGTACCCCGCGTCACGACCTGTCCAGAACATGCAAAGCGACGGCAGCAGCTACTATTATGATAGCTCCCATAGCTTTTGGGATCCTGCTAGATATTCCCAGAGAAATCGCAGGCCCACAAGCCCCTTCCGTCACATTCCAGGCGGATCTTCAGACGGTCTCTCACCAAGCGCCCAAATGGTCCTCAAGCTCATCTTCACTGCCATACTTGTTTGCGGAGCGGCTGGAGTCTGCTGGCTTCTCAAGACCTTCTATTCTTGGGCTTCTGAGGGCATCAAGCACTTGTTTGAATACATGAAGGGGGTGGATTGGTATGTAGTCCTCAAAGCTATCGGATCTTGTCTGTGGAATGCCGTCAAGTACCTGGCAGTGGCAGCGGCGAAGGGTGTCGCGTGGGTTGCGAAGAGTGCTTGGGGGTTGGTGAGGGACTTGGTTATTGGAGCCCCGAAGGACAAGCTTTTCTGAACGCGTTGGTCCTGCTTACAAGCAGGTCTTGGAGAGAAGTAGGCTGCCTGTCTATTAAAATGGGATAAAGCACGGGCTCAAGGCTGGCGGGGTCAAGGTTATGCTGAGGCTCTGTCACTTGAGGGGTCCATGTCTAAGGTAGAGTGCGTGGGAGACATGGACTCGTACGTCATCGCTGAACTGTGGTTCATCTCTCTGCCCTTCCCGTACCTTCCTATGGTTGTTATATATTGCGCAGACTGGCCGTCTGAGATATGACGAGCCGCCTTGCTGCCTGGGGCATCTAGGGCGGTATCAAGCTCTGCGCGTAACTTTCAATACCTTGATCTTTTTGGGCACAAAATGTGATTTCCCTTACCCCGCCTTCATTACCGCTTGCTCATGCTCAAAAGTCAATAATTTTCTGCGACCTTCCTTCGCCCACCTTTTCTCATCTTTTCCCGTGCCTCACCCCGTTTTCTCACAACCCGACAGCCTCATGAACAAGACCGGAGCACCAGCGACCCAGCTACGCCCAAAGCTCAAACACAAGTGTAGGCATATCGGGCGTCATCAGCCCGAGGGAATCTCGCCTACCTTACCATTGTGCTAGTCACAACTGAGCCGCCCGAGGTTCGTGATCAGCGGACGTATGAGCTCATCTCTTCTGATAGAGCTCGTTACTACCGTGATCCGGAGCCGTATGATCCTGCCAATCCCAAGACAGTATATGTAGGTACGTCGTCGTGTATCCTCCTCACCGCATCCAGCTCTGACTATAAAGGCGTGTTCGGGTCCGCGTTAGGGATTTTAAGAAATAAACGTCTTAACGTGCAGGGTCCGCAGCTGCACTCCTGCAACATTAAGGCAGCGTTAAGGTAGGCCAAGACTTTGAATGCAAGATGGAAAGAAGTGCTTAACATCCCCTTTCTACCGGCGCTTGTTGGGTACCGTACTAACCTTCTTTCGATCAGATGAAGCGACGGGGACCAAGGCAGATGCATACCAAGAAGTCAACGACGGTCCGCCTGTGCCGGAACACTCAAATGCTCCGCCAGCTCGCTACAGCTTTGTACAAGAGACGCATCCATCCTCGATAGCTCAACCAAGCCGTGGTTTAAACCAAGTAAGTACCTACCTGTTGCTTGTTCTTCTTGAAAGAAGAGTGATGAGATCTCGAGTTCTAACTTCCGCTTCAGGTCCCTTGGGCTACAACCACCTGCAACCACCTGCACTTACCCCAAATCCTCGATCTGACCAATCAGAAGGCCAGAATCTTCGAACTTCTTACCAGGCACGCAACGAGGCAGCAGCTGAGCTGCTTCGTATTCATCCCGCGCACAAGAAGAACAGAAAAGTCATCCCCACACCAGTAATGACCTTTCCGGCTCTGAAGGCCGTTGACTGTCATGGTCTTCGAGGCAGAACGATGTACATGCGCTCTGAGAACACGGAGACGGCCTCGAGTTCTTTCTGCCCTCGTGCTTGATCATCAGGTCCAAGCCGAGCTCCGCAAACCGTCTTGCCATCAAGTGCGGCCATTGTTATTGTGTCGTCTGCTATCACCAGTACCTGTCGCAAAAGATCCGTTGAGGACGACTCCCTCGAGCAGAGCGAGATTCGTGGATTCGGTGCGTTTGTTGCAGAGAAGATTTGTTCTCTGAGAGCTGCGCCGTGCCAGCCTCTGGAAAGCTGACTAAAATCGTAAAGAACAAGGGAAAGGGTTCTGCTACTCTCAAGCCGGCTGCAGTCGAGAGCCTCAAGCAGTCTCTTTGGGGATGTGTGATGGAGGTCTCACCACTTGGGTTTCATCTTCGTCACCGCTTGTACATAGAGGTATTCTATTGTATGCTTCTTAAGATAGACAGATAGACCATGGAACTTGTTGATAGAATTCTTGTTGAAGCGGAAGGTACCTTATGGAGCAAGACAAAGATGGGCAGAAATGCTTGATTAAAGAAGAGAGAAAAGGATGAAGGAATGATCGTAAGGATCACGAGTTATATATATGCCCAAAGTGGGGAACGATCCAGATAAGATAAGATGCGATGAGATGCGAATAGCTTCAACAATTCTTTCCGGGGCGGCCTCTAATATTGGTGTTCACCCTCTTTCAAACCTCCGGCGAGGCGTGATATGTGATCCTTGTTGTGACGGTTCTGGTGGGCTGGAAAAGGCGACAACGAAAAAAAGGGTTGATTGGAGTTGTCTAACGGAAGAGGAGAAACGGAAACCAGGGCAGCCTAAGTCTAAATACTTGGAAGGGAGTGCCAGCGAATGGGCATGGGCGGCCCAGGGCACGGACTTCCAACATGTTGTGCTTGCCTGTTTATATCGGAATGTTGTAAATGTTCCTCCCTCTTGTGCTTGAGTATCGTTTGAGGGGTTTATTATTTTAAAGTGGCTAGTGTCCTAGTAGTTGTTGTGAGTTTTCTTCCTAGTGAGGGAATGCACTCTTCTTATGGGCAAAGATTGAAAGAAGGCCTGACATGGAACCGAGCCTGACTGCTTGACCAAACAGAGAGACGGAGGAGAAAGACGAGGAGCACTCCGGCAAAAATATTAGAAATCAGCGTCAAATCAAAGATCTCCGTGGGATTGGGTGGGAAGGTAGACACGCCGTTGTGATTCCGACGGATTAGGCCATGTTCGGTCTGGAAGTGGAAAGCCGCCATTTCATCGCACTCAATCCGAACCATCAATGCCTGCTTCAATCGGAGTCTACGTGTTCTTCAATCTTAATCTATTAAAAAGGAGCTCGAAGCCCAGTCTTGCTGTGTCTTTGCCTGCTGAGGCGGATTATACGTGTGTTCAACTCGACCTCACCTATGTCACGTTTATGCCCCTCGTGCCTGAAGGACACTCAGATTTTCGAAGGGATTCCAAGCATATATATGCCTTCTTTCTTCCTAGATCATTTTAAGCTCTTAAAACAAGACCTGATTGCAAGTAACGGTCTTGGTCCTGTGCGATGGTTGAGTACCCTGATGGCTTCGCAAGAGAGCCCTCTGCGAAAAAGTGGGTCTGGCAAGTGGAAAGGGGCACTCAACGCGCCGCGTCATCGGGAAATTTACACTACAGATACATGCCAAAATTATAATACCTGCCATTTATCTTTCGGAGATTGGAGTGTTCAACGATGTTGTTTTCATTGCATCAGGATATCTTGAACGCAGTAAAAATTTTGAGTGTCCTTCCTATGTTCTGAATCAAGAACATCGCAGCCCCAGTGCTTGCACCCATGTCACTCGATGCGATATATGGCAACTGTACCTTATCTTCACATGGAAAACCAGGAAAATATAGTTCCAAGCCTAATTCACATGAGGCTTACATTAGCCTGAGATTGGTGTCAACGGCATAGATGATATCCAGCAGTGTTGCCTGGCAACGGGTCGCGCGTGACATCTCTTGCGGGTGCCAAGGAGCAGACTCGCCTTCCACGAAGGGTCCTGATACTTCAGAGCGCCAGAGATAAACAACTTACCGTTCTGACCGGACGAATGACGTAGTTGGAAGTGCCTGGAAGTATCCAAGCACCGTCAGGTATCCGAACTCGAACAGTTCCATGCAGTGGTCGACACAAATCAAGGAGTAATAAATCAAAGCAAATCTACCCTCTGGTTATCAAATCAAATATAGGTAAAAAAAGCAGTCAAATCAACGCAAATGTGATGCCATATTTGATTTGTTAAATTTGTTTCGTTAGTACTATCAGATTTTTACAGCACATACCTCTCCGATGCGTGCGGTGTGACTTTTGCTGCAGAATTTCGGGTGCAGATGTAGGCGCATGGGTGAAAAATATGTCGTATTTTGACTGGGCAACGAAGTATCGTAGTGATTCTGTGTAAGAGCTAGCAGTAGATATGATGGTTTCTGTTGTTCCGGGGGGTTAGTATGTAACGGAAATTTAATTTTCCGGGTCAAATCTACTAAATCAAATCAAATATCAATGTAAACAAATCAAATCTGGCCTCCAATTACGCAAATAAATCAAATCAGAACCCTGATTTGATTTGATTTGATTTATGTGGATTACTGGTTCCATGCGCCGGCTGTAGCTGTCACACGGACATTTGCCTACAGTTCTGAGTTAGGGTTTCCAAGGCTAACAGAACCTCAACGCTTGACGTCAGCCTTATAAGTGCCGCTGTAG
>MU859353.1:0-29465 GCA_033297205.1 Pseudoneurospora amorphoporcata
CTCTCGTGCGTCGCGGTCGGTCGTGATGTCCGCTACGGCGGCGTTGATCTGCTCCTTAAGATCGGCGATGCGCCTGGAGCGTCTCGGGGGCGGAGCTGGGGACGCCGTATGGCGTGTTTGGGTCGCGAGCGGCGCCGTATGGCGTATTTGGGTCGTCTGGGCCGGTGTGCGCCGTGATTGGGGTGCTGGGGTCCGTTCGTGAAGGATAGCTTTGATTTCTGGCTATTTACGGACCGCTGGCGGGATGGGTGCGTCTGGGTGATCGCGATGGAAAGTGGTAACGGCCTCTCGTACTCCTTTAACGTTATCAAAGGGTTCGTCGGTAGGGTCGTAATGTTTCTACTTCACGGTGTAGAACTAGTAACGGTTACCCCCTCGCTGGAAATAATCCAATAGCCTATCGAACTCCTACTCCGCTACCTCTTCGTAGTCGTCAATCCGGACCATTACCCTGCCTTCATTGGCCCGCACGTCGCCCTGCAAATCGGCTTAGCCAGGAAAGCCCTCGTAATGAGGTTTGACCATAAAGACGTAGAACACCAGTGAACACTTCATATTAGCGGGTAAGATCAGTTTGACGTTGTAGGAACGCGCCCAATCCACCTTGAAAGGACCCTCCCATCGAGGGCAAAGCTTGTCGTGTAGTCTGCCGTTATTAAGATTAGTCGTATTCAGCATAACGAGGTCTCCAGCGCGGTATCGTGGCGCATCGGTACGGTTTTCGTTGGCATTGGCTTTGTATCTATCTTATACCTTCTTCGTAGAGGTTCGTACATGGTTCCATATGGCCTCGAAACGAGCGAGCAGCTCGTTGGCCTTCAAGTACTCCTTTTGCTGCGCCGGTGAGAAGCCTTCTAACGGCACGACCGGTGCGGGCTCAACGCCCATGCGGGGTTGGAAGCCGTAGTTGGCAAAGAAGGGAATTACGCCCGTAGTCTCAAAAGCCATATTATTACCTGCAAACTCCGCTAGTAGGAGCCATCGCGCCCAGTCCGTTTGTGCCCAATTAACGAAGATGCGCAGATATTATTCCATTTCTACGTTGATACGTTCCGTCTAAGCATTAATTTGGGGGTGGAAAGCGGAGCTCAGCAATCTCTTAATAGCTAAACGTCTGCAAATCGTAGACCAGAACAGGGAAACGAACTGGGTGCCGCAGTCGGAAACTACGGTATCTAGCAAGCCGTGAAGGGTGTAAATACGGTCAATAAAGCAGTCTACCAATTCCTCCGCCTCCATCGTAACGGTAGGGATGTAGTATCGCATCTTTATGAGGCGATCTACCACGACGGCAATATACTTAAACTTCTAGCCCAAATATAAACTTTCTGGCAACGGAGAGACGTAATCAACTAAAATGTCCGTCCATAGTACGAAAGCCGCGGGCATAGGTTTGAGGTAGCCCGCTTTAGCGCGCCGTAATGCCTTCGTCTTTGAACATACCAGACAGCCCTTGCAGTAAGCTCGAACAGCTTCTGCCATGCCTGGCCAATACCAATACTCGTTCATCCATACCCATATCTTGTCTCTACCAGGGTAGCCCGCCGTCGGCGAAGAGTAAGCGCGGTAAATGAGCAGTAGATAGGTAACGGTATCATCTAGGTCGATGAGCACCCTTCCTCAGTAGTACGCCCTACCTCCTATCGTAGAGCATTCAGCGAAAGCGACCTTCAACTTCTTCCTAATATAGGGGCGCCATTCGGTACGGCCTAGGTCTCTCAGGCAGCTAACTACCTCCTACATCAAAGTTGACTAGCCGTAACTCTCGTCAATAATATCGTTAATTAACTTGTCCGGTTCTTCCAAAATATCCAGTAACAGTAGGAATACCTCTTTGTCGAAATCGAGGTCGTCGGTGGTCATAGCCGACAGAGATAGGCAGCCATCTTCAAAGCGGGCGGGGTCGATAAGTTTACGGTTTCTAGCCTTTAGGCGTTCATCATCCATATTCAGTGGCACGTCCTCTAGCTTCCTGCTCAACGCGTCAGGGCGAAGGTTTCGTAAGCCAGGGGTGTAGCGGATCAAGAAGTTGAATTGTAACAAGAACTGGGACCACCGCATATGGCGGGGTGTGAGCTACTTGTTTGTCGTAAAGGTCTTCAAATTCTTATAGTCTATAACGATATCAAATGGTTACTAGGCGCCTTCCAATTCTAGGCGCCACTCCTCTAAGGCCTTAACGATAGCGAGGAGTTCTTTATCGTAAATATCGTAATTACACTCCGCTGCTGAATGCCGTGCTAAAAAGTAGGCGACTAGGTAGAGGATACCGTCGTCTCCGTACTGCGAGAGTATACCTCCAGAGGCCCAATTGGAAGCGTCAGTTTCAACGACGGTCTTCTTAGACTAGTTATAGATTCGTAAAGTAGGTCCGCTCGTGAACGCGGCCTTCAGAACTTCGAAAGCGGACTACTGTACTGCGGTCCATGCCCATTCTGTATCTCGTTTGGTAAGATCGTACAATGGTGCCGCCATTGCCGAGAAGCCTTTGATAAAACGTCGATAAAAGTTAGCAAATCCTAAGAAACTTTGCAAAAACTTCTTAAATGTAGGAGGTTTCCAATCCGTAATCGTTTTGACCTTCGCTAGATCCATCTCGATGCCGCCGGGGGTGATGATTAGCCCAAGGTATTTGGTCTTCTTAGTATAAAACTCGCATTTGTCGATATCGACCTGCAGACCGGCCTTCTCTAGGCGGGTAAGAACATCGTCGACGTGCTTCTGGTGCTCCTCTTCGTTGTCTAAAAAAATAAGGATATCATCCAGATATACTATTGCGTAGATATCTAAGATATCGTGCAGGATGTCGTTAACGTAGTTTTGGAAGGCGCCTGGTGCTCCCTGTAAGCCGAACGGGCATACGAGTGATTCAAATAGGCCAAAGCGGGTGACAAATGCCGTCAGCCACTCGTGGCCTTCCGCGACTCGGATGCGGTTAAAAGCGGCGATAATATCCAGCTTAGTAAAGATCTTCGCCTTACAAATAGCGTTAAGGGTTTCTTTAATCAACGGGAGGGGATATCGGCTTTTAAACGTGACGTTGTTAATCCCTCTATAATCGACGCAGATTCTGATGCCTCCGCCCGGCTTCTGTGCCAGGAGAATCTGAGAAGCGGCTTCAAACTAGGAGGGACGGATAAATCCGTTTCTGAGGTTGTCGTCAATCCACTTCTTGATTACGCTTAGCTCATCGGGGTTGAAAGCTCTAGACCTAGTGTAGGGCGCCTGTTCACCTGGTCTAAGCTCGATTTTCAAATCGTAAGAGCGGTGGGGGGGAAGGGTAGTCGCATTGCGGGGCCTGAAGGCGTTAATATACTTCCAGTATTGTTTGGGGAGCTTTTCTTTAATCTAGGAATCGGTCTTAGGCGGTTTATCAACCTTCTCGTAGAATTTAGCAATATCTTCTTCTATAATACTAGCGGCCAATCTAATAGTTTCGCATCGTTCGAAGTCCTCATCTACGTTGCCGCTGAGGTGCACCTGCTTAGCGATCTTTACTACCCGGATAGCGACCTTAAATCCTTTGCCAGCGCAGGCATCGATCTATAAGTAATATCGCTTACCCAGTAGCTTTTTGTACTTGGCGCCGTCGCCGTTCCAAATCTCCTGCTCCATCTCTAGGGTGAGGTTAGCCAACCCACCGTTGTAATCGTGTTCGTACTCAATTCCTATCCCTGCCCCTCCTTCAACAACGCCTTCATCGTTTCTATATTCTTTAGGCTCTAGGACGCCTCCCTCTACCTCTTTGACCCGGGCCTCCTCCTCCGCCCTAGCCTCCTCCAAGATCTCGCAAAGTTCTACGTACGAAGTACGGAACACCCGCAGGTCGTACTTCTCGTATAACTAATTGAAGCTGGCGGCCGTCATGTCTTAGATGTCCGTTGGATTAATGGCTTCTTTTAGGAAGTACGCTCGCCGTACCGTAATACGGTAGTAGGGAGCAGATCTCCGCTAGCCAGCTACAGTGCGGCAAATAACTAGCTTAGTCCGCTTAGGGGGCTCGAAATCCGCGGCTGGGGTATTAGCGATAGTCTCAGAAGCGGGCTCCGTGAGCAGGGTATTAGGGCTATCATTCGTGATGATGCCTTGCGCGGTTTCGTAACGCCGTATATAGGTGTGCTTCCAGACCTTTAGAGCGTGCCTAAGAGAGGGGGAAAGATCGGCTAGAAGATAACGGTTAGCGCAATAGTCGTTAAACACGACCGTGCCGTCTAGCCACAAAATCGTAGGGTTATAGAGTTTAAGCTATAACATACCCAAAATAACAAGGTAGTCATCCGCCAGATCGTAAGCCAACATAGCGATTGTCTCTGTGTAGTAGCCAATCCACAGCTAAACCTCGCAATAATAAGTAATGAGATCTTTGGGTACGCCGTCAGCTAAGTATAAGGCCTTTAGTTTGGGGAGCTTCAATAGCGGGATAGCGTAACGTACTGCAAAGCCGCGATCGATAAAAGCAAGAACGGAACATCCGCTATCGACGAAAGCAGCACACTTGCTGCGTTAATTGCGCAGTCCGTAAACGATTTGAACAGAAAGGAAAATGGAGTTATCATTGTAGCTATCTAAGTTTGAGTTCTTAAATTGAACTACTTCTAAGTCTGCCAAATCAACATCCCTTTCTCCCTCTATCATCATCGTCACGGACGACTGCCTCTCCAAGCGACTTAGTGAAGAGGCGGCACATTTCCCTCGCCGTACTCGGCGGGCTAGGCGGGAACGGGTACCGCGGATACTGCGGCGGCAGCGGGCTCACCGGCGGCGACGGCGTTAATTCGAGCACCGTTATTGCCGTTATTACCGTAGTTACCGTAATTAGACTGTCCCATAGCCGGTCTGCCGCGGTTGTTGTTATAGCCGCCTCTGCTACGACGGTTGCGGCGATCGCGCTCTCTCTACTCCTTGGGGATGCTAGTATTAATACTATTGCGGCACTCATGGGCGAAATGACCCGGTTTGGCGCAACGCTTACAAAGACCGTTCTACATGTAGTAGTCAATAACTACCTTATCGATTATACGGGACAATTGAACGTCAAAGGCGTTCATAGCGTCGAGATCTATAGCGGTGCCGCTTTAGCTAACGGTGCGCTCAGGAGCGGCGTTGCCGCTAGCGGCTCCGCTGGTGCCGTTCTTGTAGAAGATGTTAGTCTTGTTGCGCTAATCGCACTCCTCCAAGTTGGTGGCGAGTTTGCGGTGAAGGGTAAACCATCCTTCAAAATCGTTATAAGCTAGAGTGTCCTACTAATAGGCGATAGCGTCGCGAATGTCGTTCGTAACCTTCATCTTCAAGTAGTAGGTTTTTATAGCATCGTCAAGTTCGCATTTGTCGATAACGGTAACAAACTTATCCTCGAAATCAAGCCATCTCATGTCTTTAGTCATCTTGAGGGACTCGAAGTCACGGCGTACCTCTAAGGTGAAATCCATACAATTATATTTAGCGCTAAAGTGGGCGAGTAGAGCCTCGGCGCTCTCCTATTTCCACTTAGTCGGGTCCTCCTCTTTAATAATAGGTATAATATGCGGGGCTAGGGTTCTAAAAGCGTTGCCGCCGAGGCACTACAGGATCTGGGCGAATTTGTAACGCTCATCCTAATCGTAATACCAGGCATCTTGGAACTAACACAATTGGATCTTATCGCACCAATCCTAGAAAGCCTCGGCTCGCTTAACGGCAAAGGAGTCTTCGCCAATATAAACGGCGGGATCCTTACTAGTACGGGACTTGGGGGCGGCCGAGGCTATTTCGTCGTTAGAATCAAGGATGGGAACGGATACGGGGTCGTAGATAGTAGCTTTTTCGCGAACGGCTTTCTTGAGAACTCTAATCTAGGTCTCAGCGGTCTTCTTAAGCCTAACGTTAGTCTCGTTAAAATTAGTATTAGCTTTGTTAGCCTCGTTGAAACTGTCTCTGAGTTGCTGAACCTCGTGTTGAAGGGTAATAATAGTATTGTCTTAGCTCGCGATCTACTAGTAAGCGGCCTCCAGCGAATCCTAAGCGGCGCCAGCAAAGGTATTGGCCTAGACCAAGTCCGCGTAGATCAATTGTGTAAGAGCGATGATGACGTGAGGGAACGCAGCGTATTGGGCGAGTTCAGAAGCGGTGTCGAAGATCTCCTCCGCGACTAAATTACCTAGGCGCTAGAGAGCGGCACCGTTAAGAGACTCGGTGATATTCTCGAAGAGTTGCTCGTATTCCGGGTCAACGATAGAATTAATCACGGAGATGGCGATATCGATATCAGTGACGGGGGCCGACATTGATCAGCTTGACCAACGTGCTTGCTACCTTATAGCTGGGGTTCTGGGGGTTTAAATGCTGGCTACCTTGTAGCTGGAGGAGCTCTACCTTGTAGAAACTGGTGACGCCGTTAGCAGTAATAGTCGCGGTACGACGAAATCTCGAGTCGCAATGCGAACGGTGGGCGGATTGCAGTGCAAACGCGGCTTTCAATCGCGGGCTCGTCGGAAATACTCACGACGGCGGCGGTGAAGCTATAGATATTTGAAGAGTACGCTCGCAGCGTAATAGAAAGGTACAACTAACTATCACGGTGCAGGGCGAGGTAGGGGGTAGGTTGGATATACGTAGTTATACGGAGAGAGAGGAAGGGAAGAGGGAGGAGTGCGGTCTAGATATAAGGCATAGCCCAAATCCAGACCGAGGCCCACTGGTGCGATCCTATTGGTCAATAACCAATAGAGGCAGCACGATAGCAGTACCAACCGTACGGTGCAACCAGGGCCATCACAGGTAATCCTATAATAAAGATTCCATAATCCTGGTATATAGCGGATTAAGAAATTGAAGCGTAATAGGAATTATAACCACCGTATATAGCGGGGTGTAAGCTGCTTGTTTGTCGTGAAGGTCTTCAAATTCTTGTGATCCGTAACAATATCGAAAGGTTGCTGAGCGCCCTCTAATTCTAGACGCTATTCTTCTAGAATTTTAACGATGGCAAGGAGCTCTTTATTATAGATATCGTAATTGCACTCCGCCGCTGAGTGTCGTGCCGAAAAGTAAGCGATTGGGTAGAGTACGCCGTCATCTCCGTACTGGGAGAGGGTGCCGCCAGACGCCCAGTTGGAGGCATCAGTTTCGACGACTATCTTCTTAGACCAATCGTAGATACGCAAGGTCAGTCCGCTTATAAACGCAGTCTTCAAAGCTTCGAAAGCGGACTGCTATACTATAGTCCATACCTATTCCGCGTCCTTCTTCGTAAAGTTATAAAGTAGTGCCGCTATTATCGAGAAGCCTTTAATGAAACGACGATAAAAGTTAGTAAATCCTAGGAAACTTTGCAAAAACTTCTTAGACGTTGGGGGCTTCCAGTCCGTAATAGCTTTGACCTTCTCTAGGTCCATCTCGATACCGCCAGGCGTAATGATCAGCCCGAAGTATTTGGTTTTCTTGGTATAAAACTCGCACTTGTCGATATCGACCTACAAGCCAGCCTTTTTCAAGCGGGCAAGAATATTGTCTACGTATTTCTAGTGCTCTTCCTCGTTATCCGAAAAAATGAGGATATTATTTAAGTAGGTAGTCGCGTAGATATTTAAAATATTATGTAAAATATCGTTAACGTAGTTTTAGAATACGCCTGGCGCTTCCTATAGGCCGAAAAGACATACGAGTGATTTAAAGAGACTAAAACGGGTGACAAATGCCGTCAGCCATTCGTATCCCTCCGCGACGCGAATACGGTTGAAAGCGGCGATAATATCTAGTTTAGTAAAGATCTTTGCCTTGCAAATAGCGTTAAGGGTTTCTTTAATCAAAGGGAGCGGGTAGCGACTCTTGAAAGTGACGTTGTTGATTCCTCTATAGTCTACGCAAAGTCTGACACCTCCGCCGGGTTTCTTTACTAGTAGAATCTAGGAAGCGGCCTCGGATTGTAAGGGACGGATGAACCCTGTGCGAAGATTATCGTCAATCTATTTCTTAATTACGCTCAGCTCATCGGGATTGAATGCCCTAAATTTCGTATAGGGTGCTTGCTCGCCCGGGCGGAGCTCAATCTTAAGGTCGTACGAGCGGTGAGGGGGTAAAACCGTAGCGTTACGAGGTCTAAAGACGTTAAGGTAATTCCAATGCTGTTTAGGGAGCTTCTCCTTGATCTGGGAATCAGTTTTGGGTAGCTTATCAGCTTTCTCGTAGAATTTGGCTGCATCTTCTTCCGTGATGCTAGCTAGCCTGATAGCTTCGCAGCGCTCGTAATCCTCCTCTGCGTTGCCGCTGAGGTGTACGTGCTTAGCGATCTTTACTGCTCGGATAGCGACCTTAGAGCCCTTGCCAGCGCAAGCATCAATCCACAGGTAGTAACGCTTGCCCAGCAACTTCTTATACTTAGCACCGTCGCCGTTCTAGATCTCCTGTTCTATTTTTGGGGTGAGGTTAGCTAAACCGCTTGGTATATTATAGTCGTGCTCAATTCCTATCCCTACCTCTCCATTAATAACGCCTTCATCGTCTCTATACTCCTCAGGCTCTAGGGCGCCCCCCTCTACCTCTTTAGCCCAGGCCTCCTCCTCCGCCCTAGCCTCCTCTATAATCTCGCAGATCTCTGCGTACGAAGTGCGGAACGCTCGTAGATTAAACTTCTCGTACAGCTAGTTGAAACCGGCGGCCGTTATATCTTTAATATCCGTTGGGTTAATAGGGTCGTTCGAGAAATATAATCGGCGCACTACAACGCGGTAGTAGGGATCGGACCTCCGCTGGCCAGCTACGGTGTGGCAGACGGCGGGCTTAGTCCGCTTGGGGGCCGCGATTGGGGTGTTGGAATCTTTAACCAGGGTATTGGGGGGTCCGTCTTTAATGATGTCGGGGACGAGGTCCGCGATTGGGGTACTAGGGCGGTCGGCTTTAACTATACTTCGTATAGTTTCGTAATAATGCGTATAAGCGTGCTTCTAAACCTTTAGAGCGTGCTATAAAGAGGGCGAGAGGTTAGCGGGAAGGTAGCGGTCCGTATAGTGATTGTTGAAGGTAACGGCGCCGTCTAGCTATAATATTGTAGGGTTATGAAGTTTGAGCTATAGTATGCCTAGGATTACGGGGTGATCGGCCGCTAGATTATGGGCTAGTATGGCGATCGTTTCTGTGTGGTAGCCGATCCGTAGTTGAACTTTATAGTAGTAAGTGATGAGATCGTTAGGCACGCCGTTAGTTAAATATAAGGCCTTTAGTTTGGGGAGTCTTAATAGCGGGATGGTATAACGGGCGGCAAAGCTGCGATCGATAAAGGCGAGAGCGGAGCATCCGCTATCGATTAGAGCGGTATATTTGCTACGTTGATTGCGCGGTCTATGAACGATTTGAGTAGAGAGAAGAATGGAATTATCATTATGGCTATCTAAGTTTGAATTTTTAAATTGAACTACTTCTAAGTCTGCCAGATTATTCTCCCTCTCATTTATTATTATTATAGACAACGGCTTCTCCAAGCAATTTAGTAGAGAGGCGGCGTATTTCCCGCGCTATATTCTGCGGGTTAGGTAGGAGTTGGAGTGGGCGCTGCGGCGGGCTTACTGGTAGCGATAGCGTTAATTCGAGCGCCGTCATTGCCGTTATTACCGTAACTAAACTATCCCATAGCCGGTCTGCCACGGTTGTTATTATTATTATAGCCGCCTCTACCGCGACGGTTGCGGCGATCGCGCTCCTTCTACTCCTTAAGGATGTTAGTATTGATACTATTGCGGTATTTATAGGCGTAGTAACTTAATTTAGCGTAGCGCTTGTAAAGACTATTCTGCATACGGTAGTTAATAACCGCCTTATCGATTATACGAAACAATTAAACGTCGAAGGCGTTTATAGCGTCGAGATTTATAGCGGTGCCGCCTTAGCTAATAATGCGTTCGGTAGAAGCGGAACCGCCGCTAGAGCTAGAATTATTTTTATAGAACTGGACGGTGGTCTTATTGCGCTAATCGCGCTCCTCGAGGTTGGTAGCGAGCTTACGGTGTAGGGTAAGCCACTTGTTATAATCGTTGAGAGCGGGGAGCTCCTGCTAATAAGCAATAGTATTACGGATCTCGTTAGTAACCTTCATTTTCAGGTAATAGGTCTTCATAGAGTCGTCGAAGTCGCAGCGGTCGATAAGGGTGGTAAATCTGTCCTTAAAATCGAGCCACTTCTAACCCTTGGTCATCTTCAGGGTCTCGAAGTCACGACGGGACTCGAAGGTAAGATCCATATAGTCGTACTTAGTATCGAGGTAAGCGAGCAAATCCTCGCCAGTCTTCCACTTCCTCTTATCCTTATCGGCTTCCTTTAGCAACGGCATAGCCTAGGCGGAGAGGGCGTAAAAGGCAGCGCCACCAAGGCACTGTATAATCTGGGCGAACTTGTAACGCTCATCTTAATCGAAGTACCAAGCATCCTAAAACCAACAGAGCTCGATCTTAACACGCTAGGCGCGGTAAAACTCAGCGCGTTTAACGGCGGTGCTGCCCTCGCCGGTGAAGACTTCAGGGTCCTTACTAATCCTAGACTTAGGGGTAGACATGTCGTCGTCCATAGGGACAACTTCGGGAGGGATAACTCCCAAGCGTATAGTCTTCTTAAGATCTTTGATAGTATCGTTCTTCTCCTTGAATTTAGCGGTGACGTCCTTCTTAAATTTACTGTGGGCGTCGGTGGCAACGTCAAGCGCGGTGTTAGTGTCGGCAAGCTTGCTCTGGGTAATAGTGAGCTGCTTTTCGAAATAGGTAATTTTGTCGTTAAGCTCAGCAATAGTCACGTCCTAGTTTGCCAGCTGCTCCGCGTTGTTGGCGAGCGCGTCGTTGGCGACTGCAACGAAGGAGTTTGCCTTAATTACGTCCTGGTCGATGAGTCGGGCGAGCGCGATAATAGTGTGGCCGAAAGCGGGGTGGTTAGTAAGCTTAGAGGCGGTATCAAGGTCGCTCTGCTTAGTTGGGGCACTGGGGTTAGGACTGCCGTTGAGAGCCTCTATAATGTTCTCGAAGAGTTGCTCGTGAGCGGGGTCGACGATAGAGCTGATGGCGGAGATGGCAACGTTAACGTCGGTGACGGACGATATTCATTAGCTCGATTAATGAAGGGGATGAGTGCTACCTTGTAGGTGGGAAGCCCTACCTTGTAGGCGCTGGGGAGAATCGCGGTGCGATTTATAGTATTGTTGGTCGGACTCGAGGTCGAACCTGCTAGCGGCGTAGTGCGACCGAAACTGTCGTAGTGCGATAAGAAGGTCGCGGGCACGTCGGAGATTCTTACGACGGCGGCGATTAATTGAAATAGAATTGTACGCTCGCAGCGTAATAGTAGGTACAACTAACTATTACGGTGTAGGGCGAGGTAGGGGGTAGATGTGATATACGTAGTTGTATGAGGAGAGAGGAAGGGAAGAGAGGGAGGTGTACGGTCTGGATATAGGGTAGGGCTGAGCCATGCCCTGGATTTAGACTGAGGCCCACTAGTGCCTGCATGCGTGCGATCCTATTGGCCAATGGCTAATAGAGACTCGATGGCTGTGCCAATCGTGCAGCGCATCACTAGTGCCATTATAGGTAATCCTGTGATAACCGTCAGGTCTTACTGCAAGGCCTGCCTAGCGTGCGCTAAGTCCAAACTATTACGATACTCCCCTTACGGTTTTCTAAAACCGTTAGCTATACCTTTCGCGCCTTGGAAGGACATTTCGGTGGACTACGTCACCCCTTTGACGCCTTACGTACGCCGTAGACAGGAATTTAAGCATATAGCCGTCGTTGTCGACCGCCTAACCAAAATGCGGCACTTCATCCCCACCGTCGGTCTTACGGCCGAGGAGCTGGCGGATCGGTTCATTGAAAGGATTTATAGCATTTACGGCTTTCCTAATTCGGTAGTCTCCGATCGCGGCTCCCAATTTATTTTACAGTTCTAGAGAGCTCTGTCGTCCCGCTTAGAGGTGGCTCTCAAGCCCTCCTGCACGTTCCATCCAGCCACCAACGGCTAGACCGAACGCATTAATATGGAGATAAAGAAATATCTTCGTTTTTACATTAACTGGGCACAAGACGACTGGGTCGATTGGTTACCAATCGTAGAGTTCGCTAGTAACAATTTAATTTCTAAGACAATGGGAGTATCCTCCTTCTTTACTAACTATAGTTTCCACCCTCGGATAGGCATTAAACTAGCGAAACCGTACCCGCCAAATCTGTCAGCTCAACAGCAAGCAGAGCACTTCAAGGCTAACGAGATCGCGGACCGTTTTAAGAAAGTGTTGGACTTCGTTACGGACCAGGCGAAGCAAGCTCAACAACGGTACGAAGCCAACGCCAATATTCGAAGGACGGATGCCCCGAGGTATAGAGCGGGAGACAAGGTCCTACTCAACACAAAGAACCTCGACACCGGCCGCCCGCACGCGAAGCTTACCCCCCTTTATGAGGGCCCGTTCGAAATCGTTAAAGCGGATAGCTATAGAGTTACGCTTAAGCTCCCCGTTAACATGAAGTACAGCCCGACTTGCTATATTAGCAAAATCAAGCTATAGACCGAGGCCGGCATACCGGGGCAGTTAGAGGCGCAGAAGGACGTTCGTACAAACTACGGTCGCAGCATAAGGAGGACAAATGATGAGGAGGATTCAATAGAGTGGGATTTTGTCAAAATCGACGGCTGCCGCAAAGCGGCCAACGGTCGTTAGGAATATCTCGTTGTCTGGGTACTACCTTACTAACTTTTATGGTAGCCGCGTGCTAACGTAGCTATATCCCCTGATGCGGTGCGACAGTTTTACGAGGCACACCCGGATGCTCTAGCACCCCCAGACTGGCTGGCGACGGAGAGGAAGCGGAAGAGGACTCTAGAGAGAGCGGAGGAGACGTTGGAGCCGGCCGTAGAAGCGGAGGCTCCGCGGGTGAGGCATGAGGAGCGGAGGAGGTCGCCGCGATTGGCGGCTATAGAAGTTTTTCACGGATGGACTGAACGTTTAATAGGGTTATCTATTATTTTATGTAACTTTAGTCAGCCATATGGCTTCTTTTAGCCCGAGGAAGTGTTATAGGGTTAGCTTGTGTCGTATGTGCCAGTGTTGGTTGCTTCTAAGACAACCATCACTGTCTGCTCTGATTGGCCAACGGCCTCCCGCCGTGGATCCACTAGGGTTCACGGCTCGAGTCCCATAAAGGCTAATCTCCCGAGCGCACATCTGCACTTCTCTCCTTTCCTCTCTTCGTGCAATTACGTATATCCAACATCTACACCCAACCTTCCTCCCCTTTGCCCGTGATAAGAAAGTTAAATTGTCCGCACCCAAGGAGTTTGATGGCCAGTAGGCTACCCTCGTAGGGTTCTTGATTTAGATGCAAACCTACTTCGACTTCTACGACGACCAGTTTGCTACTGAATATAAGAAGGTTACCTATGTGGGAACTAGGCTCACGGACAAAGCACTCACTTGGTACGAGCCTATCCTTAAGAACTACTACGAAAACGGAGACCAGGCTTCGGACTTCACTAAGAAGGTCTTAAACTCTTACGTCGCCTTTACCGAGGCACTCTCTAGGGTCTTTAGAGAAAAGGATAAGACTCGGAGGGCTTAAGAACGCTTAACCTATCTTCGACAAACCAAATCTGCCTCAGCCTACGCTACACTCTTCAAGCAGGATGCGCTTCGCAGCAATATCAACGACGACGGGCTGATACAACTGTTTTACAACGGCCTTAAGGATAGAGTCAAGAATGAACTCTACAAGGAGGACCGACCCGATTCCATCGATGCCTATATGGACAAAGCTATCCGCATCGATGACCGTTAGTTCTAGCGAGAGTAAGAAAAGAAAGGTAGGACGTTTACCTTCGTTCCTCTCAGGTCTAGCGGCAAAAAAGAAGCGAACCTAGAGCACATACATTTCTAGAACCACCCACTCTAGACCTATAGAAAGACGCTGTATAAGCCAGTTAAGGCAAACGGGACCTCTCTTAGGTTACGTATTTCAACTGTAGGAAGAAAGGGCATATAAAGAAGGATTGCCGTATCCCCAAGCAATTGAAGTGGAAGAAAACTAAAGCCGCAGCGGTAGAAGGGGCGAAGGTAGTCGAAATCGCTAGCATCGACTACGACTAGGACAATCTCGAAGATACTATAAACCGAACTCAAAATTACAACCTCGAAGCACAATAGGATACATCCAACGGGCCTAATCAAGAGGACTCCTAGATTTATCGGGCGCTGATATATGAAGAAGTCAGCTATATAGGTACCTCCCTATCCACAGCACCACTATCGACGCCTGAAACTGAAAGAAGCGATATCTAGGATCTTATCAACCCGTACGGACCTCCCGACAACTCAACTACTAATCACTAGATAGACCCCTTGGAAAACTACCGCCGGAAGAGCAAGGAAAACGAAAAGTAGGACGACTTTTAGGAAAAGCGAGCAGTCGTCATTAAGGAGAAAAGCACTAGGGACTAGGAAGAGTTACCCAAAACGACAAAGGCCTACCAACCAGTCAAAAGAGACACAGCCCAGATGCACTCCCTACACTTCGCATACTATCAGATGCCGTAGTTCCAATACATCACCAATAGTTGCCACGAGCATTATGGAAAGAAACGGGACAACCGCTTCTAGCCTACCAGGAGACTGGATACGTATAAACAACCTAAGCCAGTCACCCGCACTTACAGCTGAGGCAACCCCTAAGACACTATTATTATTAACGAATAGTTCGTATTCAACTTACGACCATTCGGAAAATAGGACGAGTAGCTATCCCCCAGGAGACTCGCAGCCCGACCACTCAATGTATACACCTATATAGGCTGGGGAAATACTAATTCCCACTGGGGATAGTATTTAACAACCGACTATTCTATTTATATAAGACAGAAAGTTAAGGCTTACAAAATAGAAATTGACTCGGATAGTAACGCCGAAGAAGAAGCCGCATACGTGGTATAGTTATAGGAATACCATTCGCTGGACGAATCTAAGCCTAAGAAAGAGGACGCTCTCAACAACCATCGCCAAGAATTGGGAAACGGCTCAGGGCCTTCAGGGAGGCCCAACGAAAACTAAGTCCTTAGACGAAACGGATTATCCGACGATGTAGCCGTCGGAAGGATAGGATCTAAGACCCTACAATACCTATAGAGGTCGTAGCTGCAGAAGAAGGGAAAGAGGACCAGCGACTCAAAGTCGTGGCCTACTGGAAGAATTACCAAGCCCTCGCGCTGGTAGATTCCGGAGCTTAGTTAAACCTCATCTTACCCAAGTTCGTCAACCAACTAAGAATCCCTTGGAAACAGAAGAAGGCACCTTTTGTAGTAAAAGGACTTTTCGAAACCTAAATCGTAAAGAGGGAAACGTTACTACTTCCTATTATAGTAGAAGGAAAGACGGTCGAAATCAACTTCGACATCATTGATATAGGGCCATCTAAGGATATAATCCTAGGGCACCCATAGTATGTTGCATACGATCCAGACATCAATTGGAAGGATGGTAGCCGCCTGCGTCCTAAGACGTACCTAACCACTAATAGGAAACTCGGAGCACGAAAGGAAGCGAACCACGAAGGCGTCGTTCTTACGGCCCTACCGCAAGCAGTATAGGAAGTTATAATTTGTATTATCGATAAGAGCGGCAAGGTTATAGAAGAAGGTTTAGTAACGTTAGTAGAGGTATCGGCAGTCAACGCTTAGCACAAGTTTTATTATTACCAGAACTAACAGACGGAAAAGCCGAAGATAACGATTTCTAAAAAATACGAGAGACACCCAGCTTTTATTAGCAAGCATCTTGAAGGGTTACTACTACGAGGACTGTGGGACTATGAGATTAAGCTTAAAGAAGGAGCGAAACTCAATTTTTTTAAAGTGTATTATACGAACGAGAAGTAGAATGCGGAGTTAAGGAAGTACTTAGACGAAAATTTGAAACGAGGATACATTCGGGAATTTACATCGCTAATAGGGTACCCCATCCTCTTCGTGCCGAAGAAGGATGGAAAGCTGCGCTTTTATATCGATTATAGGCAATTAAATTAAGAGACTGTAAGAAATAGTTATCCCTTACCCCTAATTTCACACATTCGAAGTCAATTAGGAGGAGCACGATACTTCACGCACCTTAATCTACCCGTTGCCTACGCCTATATCCGAATTAAGGAAGGAGACGAATGGAAGATAGTATTTCGCATACCTTACGAACATTACGAGTATTTCGTTATGCCCTTCGGGTTGACCAATGCACCTGCGATATTCCAATCTGTTATCGATCACGCGATTCGATCCTACTTCGACAAATTCGCTATTTACTACCTAAATAACATCCTCATCTACTCCAAGATTCTTATGGAGTACAAGGAATACGTAAAGAAAGTACTAGACGCACTACACTGATATAACCTTTCGGTCAATATAGAAAAGAGTGAATTCTATATAAAGGAAACCGTGTTTTTTAGATATCTGATTTCGGAGAATGAGGTTAGGATGGAACTAAGTAAAGTGGAAGCCGTACGAAACTGGCCCGAGCCTAAGAGTGCGACCGATGTTCGTGGGTTCTTAGGATTTACCAATTTCTATCGTATGTTTATACGCGATTATAGGAAGCTTGCCAGGACACTGTACGAGCTTACTAAGAAGGAGGCTGTTTTCACATAGGAAAAGGAAGAACAAGAAGCCTTCAAGGCTATCTGCGATACAGTTACCGCAGATCCGGTACTGAAACTTCCTAACCTAAATAAACCCTTTAAAGTTGAGACTGACGCGTCGGACTACGCCATCGAAGGATAACTAGGACAACGCGATGACCAAGGGAAACTACATCCTATAGCTTTCTTTTCCAAAAAGCTAGAAGGACCCCGACGCAACTATCCCATCCATAATAAAGAACTCCTAGCTATCATTGAAGCGTTTCAAGAATAGAGACCATACCTTAATGGAACCATACATGAAGTACAAGTCTATACTAACCACAACAATCTCCGGTACTTTACGATCACGAAGGTGCTTAACGGCCGCCAAACACGATAGGCAGAGTTCTTGTCGGAGTTCAACTTTAGGATCAACTATAAGAAGGGTTCAGAGAACGCCCGAGCTGATACTTTAAGTCGTCGGCCGGACCATATGAAAGATGCAGCAAAAGCTTCTACACTCTTATTCTAGGAACAACTAGATAGATCGCTTACGCACCCCTTACAGGAATAGGTAGAGTGCTACGCCATCTACAGGGCTAAGAACCAAGCCCTAAGGTACCAGGCTACCATCGTAACCCCCGAAAATAGGCAACGATAGGAAGACAACCAAGAAGAAGGAGTCAACCTTCAGAATGATAAACTATAGTATAACGACAAGGCTTACGTATGGCCGGAACAACGAGAAGACCTCATTACGGATATCCATACTTCTAAAATAGGAGGACACATAGGCATCACGAAAACTATAGTACGGATACAGCAATACTACGACTTTCCCAAGATAAAAAACACAGTAGCTCGAATATTACAGGCCTGCGAGTAATGTAGCAGAACCAGGGTTGCAAGATACAAGCCATACGGATTTCTAGAACCTTTAGAAGTCGTAGAAAGGCTGTGGAATTCGGTAATTATGGACTTCATCACCAAATTACTATTATCCACAAACACTGCGACAGGAGTCATTTACGACAGTATCCTAGTGGTAGTAGACAGGCTGACCAAGTGGAGTTACTTCCTACCCTATAAGGAAATATGGTCAACGGAGCAACTTACAGATGTGATCTATCGGAACGTTACTTCGGTACACAATTGGCCGAAGGAATAGATCACAGATAGGGATACCAAGTTCGCATCCAAGTTTTGGTAAGTATTAATAACCAAGCTCAGTACCAAGAGCAAAATATCGATAGCACATTACCTGTAGACCGACGGACAAACGGAAAGGATTAACCAGATCGTAGAACAATATCTAAGGAACTATATTAATTTCGAATAAAGCGACTGGGTAGAACTATTGCCTACAGCGCAATTAGCCTACAATACCTCTCCCACGGAAACCACGAAGGTCTTACCTTTCTTCGCAAACTACGAGTATAAGCCAGAACTCTTGGAAGGACTAGATATGAACGTTCTTAGGGCCTTAGTTAAGGCCGGAAAACTATATATATATATTATATAAGAAACTCAAGGAAGAGCTGGAATACGTCTGATAAAAGATAAGCCGGTATTTCAACCTGAAAAGGCTCGAGGGACCTCGCTTCAAGGAGGGGGATAAAGTCCTTTTGTCGACTAGAAACCTAAGAACAAAGAGACCCAGCAAGAAACTCGACGACCGACGGGTGGGACCCATCAAAATCAAGAAGAAAATCTCAGATGTGGTATATCAATTAGACATTCCTAATACTATAAAACTAAGATCACACTCATTCCACATCTCGCTACTAGAACCAGCACCTAAAAATGCACGAGTCAATACACAGACCAATATTGAAAATGAGGAAGAAGAATAGGATATAGAAGAAATCTTAAATTCATAAATAGAAGATGGGAGATTGGAATACCTTATTAAATAGGAAGGATTCGGTCCCGAAGACAATATATAGGAACCCGTCAAGAATTTAAATTGCCCTAAGAAGTTGGAGGAATTCTATTAGAGGAACCCGGATCAACCAGGGGTGAAGGACTACGCAGCCACGAATCGGGCAGAGCGGCCACGTCTAACAAGGACTAGTCGAACGCAGGCACAGGGGCGGAAGAAGTAGCGACCCTCGTCACCTATCCCCTAGCCGGCGTACTAGCTTATTCCCCAATCCGCGCCCTAGCCTGCTCCTCCGTTCGTTCCTCGGCCTCCAATACTTCCAATTCCGCCATACTAAACTCCGTCAGCTCTCGACTTTTCGCGGACAAGCGCTCTTGCTCTTATTCCAAACGGCTCAACTAAGCAGCCAACTCTTGAATGTTCTTTAAGACCTCCGCCTTTGTTTGGGCTATACGAGCCCTCTCTTCTAGAACGCGCGTTACTAAAAATAAGGGTTAGCAAAGAAGAAGACGTTAAAATAAGGAAGATATACACTCGGCGTCGGTATCCATGCTCATACAAGGACGTCCGTAACGAACGCACTCGCTACACTTCCCACCGTCAAGAAGTCGTTTGCACCTTAGGGAACGCTAAGAACAACGATGGCAAGGATCGCTAGGGAACCCGAACTGTTCAATACGGGTCAACAAAGACTGCCGCTTTACAGTCGCTTTAGAAGGGCGTTTCTCGATACGAAACGATATGATGGTAGGAAGGGAGGATGAAGTGACAAGAAACTTACTATATTTAGGAGTAATGATGGGCAGATAGAATATAAGAATAGAGAAAACCCGGAGGCTAACTAACAAGCCGTCGAGGACGTTAGCTAGGTAGGAGAGGCATCGTATTACGAACTAATAATCAAGGACACGGGTCAACCAAGCCACTGGTACACAATAGCCACGCGAAGGCTAGGCAATGTAACTATGGCAGGGGAAGCTCGGGGTAGGCCCAGGCTCACCAATCGAGCTAGGCTCACTAGTCGAGCCGGGCTCACCAGTCGAACCGGGCTCACCAGTCGAGCCGGGCTCACCAGTCGAGCCAGGCTCACGACAACAGGAGCAAGCCATAGCCATAGTGGTAAGCTGGGCTCACCACGTTACGAAGAAACATTTAGAGCATATAGTATAAAGGGGCGACTAGAGAACTCAGATTGTTAGATAGTTCGACAGTAGTCGATTAATCTTTATTATTGAGACACGTATAACGCTACCATACTTGTTGTAAACCTTTTGGCTTCACCGAACAGCACTAATAGTCTTTACCTTCAACTATCTCACTTAGGCAGATTAGACTGCCGTTCGTTACATCATAGATTCAACTGTTTCTTTTTATGGTATAGTACTCGTACAAGCACTTCTACACTCTAAAAGCTTCCAGACACTTAGCATTTATATATATAAAGACCTCTCCTCTCTATTAGTTAGTCACTCCTTAAGTAAGCAAGCAAGTAAGTAAGCAAGGACACTTAAGCAATATAATACGGTCTTTTATTATAGTACAAAATTCACTATAATAAGTTGTTTTCCACAGTACAGAGTTCACTGTAATCTTTTGTCTTGAGAGTAGAGTCCTCTTTAAGACCTCTTTTACAACACTCCTATTGTATCTGCAATCACGCTGCTTCCTTCAGCACTGCTGTCGTACCACCGCTTCCGCTCCGCTCAGCTACAAGTGCATAGTTCACTGTAGCATCCCTATACTAGTACTATCATCATAGGCTAGTTAGGGCATTGTAGCAAACACTTGTGAATCGCCTATTGGGAAAACTGCAATTATTATAACCGCCTAGTGATCGTTGTATGGCCTAAGGATCGTAGGTCTCGACGCTCCTTGAAGAAGACAGACGATATCTCCTTTTTAGATAGATTTTACCGTAGTTAAGAGAGTCTAGGAAGAACCTTATGTATCACGGGGCGAGAGGGCACCGTATGGGGTAGGGTGAGATATACGTTGTTGTATAAAGAGAGGAAGGAGGAGGAAGTGTGTGGAAGTCTAGCTATATAGGCGAGAGCCCTAAGGCTAGACCGTGCGCGCACGTAAGGCTGCACGTGACGATAACATGTACGAGGACAGAGCTCTAGGCTCTGGATCGCAGCATATGTGCGGTCAGTGCAGCATAGCACATCACAGGCTAACCCTATAATACTATCCCCCCTCAAAAGAAGCTCGCAGAGCTGAAAAATCTATATACACGTGAAACAATACACTCAAGACCCTTTACACAGCTTCCTATCCTCGTAAACATCCATTAACTTCCGAAACACCTGACCGAATACTAGGCACAATCCGTCCTCCATATCTTTCTACGTCCTATCTTCCATAGCGGCAGCCGTTTCTTGCCGAGCCAAACGGCTGGAGCGACGCCGTGGTGGCTCGGGGGCGGCCGGTGCTGGCGCTAGGGTGTCGGCGGCGAGGCGCTCGAGCACCTTCTGGACCTCTAGAGGGATCAGTCTATTCGGGTAGTCATAATAGAACTATTAAAGATAGTATTTACAGTCAATAACGTTATTGACGGGTTCCCAAGTAGGGTTGCCGGTCTTCCATTTAACTTCGTACTTCCAATGCCTATTATTGCCCATCTATTGACAATCCGTGAAACGCTCGAATGCCCACTCCTCGTACTCCTCCTAGTCGTCGGTACGTATTATAACCCTCCCTTCGTTAGCCAGAACATTTATCGTGGTGGGCTGGGTAGGGAGGCCGTTGCCGGACTATGGTTGCACCATAGAGACGTGGAAAACTAGTGAGCAATTTATGTTCGACGGGAGCGCGAAGTATATAGTGTACGACTCGGCGCGGACAACCTTGAAGGGCCCTTCCCAGCGTAGGCACAGCTTTGCGTACGGTCGTCCGTTGGCGAGGTTGGCTATATTGAGGAGAACCATATCGCCAACACAGTATTTAATAGAGTCGACCCTCTTCTTATTAGCGTTGTCTTCGTACCGTTCCTACGTCCGCCGAGATTACTAGACAGCGAAGTCCCAGATCTGCTAGAAACGATCCGCCAGCTCGTTGGCCTTATAGTGCTCCTTAAGCTGAGCTAGTGAGAGATTTAGTAGTAGCGGGGTGCGAGGCTCCGTGCCTATACGAGGGTAATGTCCGTAGTTGGCGAAGAACGGTAAAATACCTATTAACGATGAGACGGCGTTATTCCCAACGAACTCCACGAGCGGCAGCTACTTTGCCCAGTCTATTTATGCTCAATTAATATAGATCCTCAAAAACTGCTCTATCTCTACGTTAATGCGCTCGGTTTGGGCGTTCGTCCAAAGGTGGAAAGCGGAGGTGAGCTTGCGAATCACGGACAGCCGCTTACAGAGGGTGGACTAGAATCGTAAGACAAATTAGGTGCCTCTATCGGAGAGCACGCTATCCGGAAGGCCATAGATTGAATAGATACAATCGATTGTAAGGGGACAGTAGAGTAGTGCGCAAATGCTGACACCAGAATAATCAATTAAGGTTCTACGAGAAGAAAAGAGAAGAAAGACTGGCCCGTAGGGCGAACCTTACCGCCTATCCTTTAAGGCCGTGCGTTGGTATAGGTGCCTGACTGCCTGAAGCAGCCCCACGGTCTGAGCATGTAACCGTATAGAGGCTAGAGGGGACCAATAGACTCTAGGCCTGCCAGTCCCTTACCGGGTTAGCGTGCATTGCCGGCACTCGTAGTCTGGCTAACCGTGTGCTAGATGCTAGTACTGGGCGCCAGACCTGTGACATTAGTCCCCCCTTTCCTCCCTCCAGCCACCACCGCGTCGCGCAACTACCCTCATCTTTAAAACAAGACCCAGAATCCTCCCCTCTTCTAGACTCGCTCTCCTACTTACTCCCTGTCAACAACCACTATTACTAGAACCATCACCACTCTCACTCGTCCCAGGGCTTAATATTATTCAGTTGGTTGAATTATCGGCCGGCATAGTTAGGGGTACTCAAAGACCATAGTGACTCTTCGGAGCAGGGGCCTCTTGGCTCGCCCTGCCGCTTCTTCTGCTTAACCTCGTCTTTTTCCGCTTGACCTTGTTTCTCGTGAAACGATCTGATAGTCTGTTGTTAACTCGGGCGTCCCCATACTCCTTTTCAAAGATTTCTAAAGCCTCAGACTCTGCAAAGTCTTCTAGGGGGTGCTATGAGGGTTTGTGATATCCCTTCCACTTAATATAGACCTTCCTATTCGTCGGGGGACTGTCTACGTACAAAATTTTCTCCACGAAGTATTCTTCCTCCCCTTCCACCAAAACTGGAGGCGGTTAATAGTCTACCGTAATTTACCCTAGTAGTAGGTCGTTTACAGCCCTCCGAAGGAGGTTAACGTGGAAGATATTATAGATGTTGTTCGGTAGACCCGTGAATTCTACAACTAACAGGGAGAGAACTCGAGAAACTGTATATTTCGCGTGCAACCAATCCAGTTTCTTCTTAGGTCTCGGGGAGGCGTAGTTCTTAAGGTTCAGCCAAACTTTATCACCCGCTTGGAACCTTTCTGCTGGCTGGCGAGTGCGGTTGGCGTACTTCTCTTATTCTTGTACCGCTACGGCTATAGTAACTTAGCAGATGTCCGTAATTTGTAACAGCTTTTCGACGAACTATTAGGCCCGGACGTTAGCTAGAATACGGAAGTCTCCAACGGACTCGGGGATGACCAGTACTATGGTTTCTAGGTCGAAGCCGTATACGGTAAAGAAGGGAGACATGCTGATTGAGGTATTGATGCGGCTGTTAATCGCCAGCTCGGCCATTGGGCACCACTCGTGCCAGTCGTCTTGAGCCCAGTTGATATATGCTCTTAAGAAGGCTTGGACCTCTTGGTTCATTCTTTCTAGTCCGCCGTCTGTCTAGGGGTGGTAGGCCGTACTGAGCAACTACTTAATACCGAGTACCTCGCAAAATCTTCTCCAGAACCTGCCAGTCCAGTTGGAGCCCCTGTCACTAACGATTGACCGTGGCCAGCTGTGGTGCCGGACAAAACAACTTAGGAATCTTTCGGCGCAGGTTTCTACATCCATCGACGGCATAGGCTCTAAGATAATATTCTTGCTAAGGCGGTCTTTAATAACTAGTAGGTAAGTGTTGCCTCCTAATTCCGGGAGGTCCGTGATAAAGTCCATCTAGATTTCTCGGAAGAATTGATCCGGGATGGGCAGGGGTTGTAGGAGCCCTCTCCGTTGGTCTCTCCAATGCTTAACCGAGCCGCAGATATGGCAGTTGCGAAGAAATTGACGTACGTGTGCGTTTAGCAACGGCCAGTAAAAATACCGGGTGAGGGCCGCTATCGTGCCCTCTCTTCCTGGGTGTCCAAGAGCTTAAGAGTCGTGCGTAATCTAGATAATTTTCGTGCGGAGGGCGTTGAGCTCTCGGTCAGAGTTGGAGAGCTTTATAGCTTCGGACTCGGTTGCTACCGGGCTTCCGGGAACCCAGAGCTTGCTTTTATACTGTAATCTGCCTTTGTCATCCACTGAGCAATCTGCGATCTGGAGCCTTAATTTCGTAGAGGAGAGATCCCGCTCGTTGTTCTTGACCGCCTGGAGTACTTGCTGGTATAGAGAGTCCTTTGTAACAACGGTGTCCCAAAATTATTGCAAATCCGGATCTTCAAACACTTATATACCCTTCCTCACCTCCCGGTGCCACTATATTCCCATTATTAAAATACGTACGTAATTCTTCAACGCGGAGTCCGGGATGAACTAGAGGTCTCGAACTTCCCAGTCATCGTCGGTAGGCCAGTCCTAGTCACAGCGGGACAAGGCGTCTAGGACGACCGCTTCCTTGCCCGGGCGGTACTAGAGCTCGAAGTTAAAACGAGAGAGGTACTCAACCCAACGGGCCTACCTCTCAAAAAAGTGCTGCCGAGTCATAAAATATTCTAAATTCCGGTAATTAGTAAGGATAGTAAAGGCTTCGTAGCTGCGGAGTTCGGCTTGCCACTCTTTTAAGCAATCGATAATAGCAAGCATCTCTTTATTGTAAATAGGGTAATTGCGTTCCGCTAGAGCTAACTTCCGGGAGTGGAAGGCAACGACCTTCCGTTAGCTATTAACCTCTTAGGTGAGGCAACCACCCAGGGCAAACCCGCTGCAGTCGGTCTCTAGAAACATCGGGCGTTCTAGGTCCCACTCTGTAAGGATCGGTGCCTGTATAAAAAGAATCTTAAGTAACTAGAAGGCTTCTTCGCAAGCGGCTGTCCATTCGAACGTTACACCTTTGCCCGTCAAAACTGTAAGCAGTGCGGCGATCGATGAGAAGTTTAGTATAAACATCCGGTAGTAGTTAACGAAGCCGAGGAAACTGCGGACTCCTTTCTGGGAGACCGGAGCAGCCCACTCAAGGATCGCTTTGACCTTATCTGGATCGGCCTGAATACCGACACCCGCATGAATAATGAAGCCCAAGTACTTAACCTTCTTAACAGCGAACTCGCACTTATCCGGATCCAAGTGGAGACCAACATCCCGGAAGCGTTCTAGTACCAGCCGGACCTTCTCCATATAGTCCTCTTTAAAACCGTCCGTAAAAATTAAGACGTCGTCCATATAAGCCGAACAGAAGCTATCAAGGTAATCGCCCAATACACTATTAATATACCGCTGGAAGGCCGCCGGAGCACCGCAAAGACCGAACGGTACTACTAGCCATTCAAACAAGCCGTATCGGGTTCGGAATACCGTTTTAAATTCCTCGCCCTCTACCATACGGATTTTATAGAACGCTTGTACGACGTCCACTTTCGAATACCACGTCATACCCTTCAACACTCTAAAGGTTTCACGGATAAGTAGTAGGGGGTAGCGGTCCGCACGGGTAATAGCGTTAAGAGCTCGGTAATCACAGCAGAAACGGAGACCACTACCAGGCTTCCGGACGAAGAGGACTGGAGCGCCCGCCTCAGAGCTACTAGCTCGGATAAACCCTTTATCTAGTAAATCCCGAAGAGTCCTCTTAAGTACTAAGAGTTCTTCTCGAGACATACTATACAACGGGCCGTACAATAGCGGTAGATCTTTACCATCAGGGCCCTTCTTAAATTCTATCTTTAGGTCTACACCCGTTTTGTATTTGTTGAGACGATCGGCCTCTTGCTTCCGGAATAGGGGCAGGAGATCCCAAAACTCCTGCGGGATAACCTATTTAAGCTCTTCGTTAGTACGGACTCTCTTGGGGGCTAGAGCCTTCTCAATATCTTTCATAGTAACCGCGAAAATGTTTACATCTGCGACGTCTCGACCGTATTTCTTCTTAATACGCTTGTACGTACTAACGAAGGTGGTAGTAATAACGTGGACCGCTCCCTTAAGCTCTTGCAATATCGGGGAGAGCTCGAGCTTCCCTAGGCTAACGTGATCAACTCAAGACTCCGTGGCTCCGTGCCAAAGGCGCTTCTCGTGGGGAATAGAGTAGGCCTTGTTGGCCGTGAGTTACGGCTTGCCTAGAATAATGGGATATTTTAATTCTAAGACGATATAAGCATAGGCAGGGGAAAATTTCCCTTATAATTCGAGAAGGAAATATACAATGCCTTGGATAGTCGCGCCCTTCATAATAGCTAAAGCACTACGTACTTGCCGGCCCTGGATAGGGACGACGGGGATTTAGAGATCTTTAATAACATCTTCACTAATTGCGGCGAAGCACTAGCAGCCTTCATTAACAAGGACGTAGAATAAGTTTGTGGAGTTAACAACAATAAGTATTAAAATAGGCTCTACTTCCATTTATAGCTTAAACTCTTCCACTTTACTTAGTACTTCGAGGGAGGGCTCCGGCGCCCGACTTTACACCGGAGCTACTCTTTTCCCTGCTCTACGTCGAAGTTGTCTAGAGCGTCCCCGGTGTCTTCCTCTTCTTCCAATAGCGGGGCTACATAGGTAGCCTGGACGCGGACGCTCTAATTATTTTGAGGATTGATAGGTGGGAGATAGGGACACCTAGCGATAATATGGCCCGTGGCGCCGCAACGGACGCAACGGCCTTCGGCCTTACGCTTATCACGCTCCTCTATAGTTACCCATTTGGTACGGGCTCGGCGCTGGGAGGTGCCACTACCTCGAGCTCCTCGAATGTTTATTGAAGTTATAATAACATCGCCGTCGGCATTAAGGCTATACCTAGGAGCCGGACCTGAGGAAGCCAGACTTTAGGCGTATAAAGACTGGCGCTAGCTAGGGGGGCCCGCACTTACACCCGATGAGATAGGTAGGTATGCTGTAGACCGCCGGTCCTTATTACCTCCTTTTCACAGGAAGGCTTGGTGGAGGGACCGGAACTCAGTAGTTTTTTCGTATTAGCGAGCAATATTCTGAAGCTGATCCATACAAGTTAGGTAGTCGTCGGACAACTGAATTATGAAGAGCTAATCACTAAACCTCTTATTAATGGCGCGACGGAGGAAGCTAAGTTTGGCTCGGCTATCCCAGTCGTAACCACCTAACTTCAAGAATTCGTCGTTGAAGTTGGCGTAGAAGTCGGAAAACGGTTCGCCATCTTTCTATCGCATCCTAACGAGATTATCGAGCGCCTAATCTTGGGTATGGCGGGTCCCGAAGACTTGCCGGATTTGTTCAAGCAACTCGGCTGGGTTTTCTTAGCCGGTAAGGGTTCAGTAAGTCTAGTACCCTTCGAGGCGTTGTTGCTTCTCGTCGGGTAGGGTATTGAGAATTTCAATCTAGGCCGCTTCTATATTAGTACGCAAGCCTTTCCTAAAATCAGCATTGTACGTTTTAACGAGCTTGTTGTAGTAGAACATAAAAGTGTTAGGCTTGCCGTCCCACTTGGGGAGGTCAAGAGGCTTGCGCCGGTAGGGTCTGGAATCGTCATCGGAGGAGTCGTCATCTCCAGGCTTGGGTTTCTCTTTGTCTTTCTTGCTGCTGGAGTCCTGCTTAGCAGGAAAGTCGAACGCAGGTTTGAGGGTAGGTTGGGAGTAGGTAGAAAAAGGAATTATAGACTTAACTTTATTCCTAAACTCGGGACTCGTCTGCAGCGCACGCGCGAGCAAGCCGAGCAGGCCGGTGGCGTTAGTACTATCTGTACTTTCGGTGGTATCTTCAACTCTCTCGGCAAGAGGCTGGGGGTCGTAAAATTCTTCTATATCGATATCGGTATTATTATTGTTAAGTACCATAAAAGAAACCATTCCAATACCAATATATTGCCGCGCTTACAACTATAGGCAGTCCTTCCTTATAAGTGGTAGAACCTAATATAAGGGGACAACAGAGCAGTACGTAAATATTAACACTAAAATAATTAATTAAAGTTCTACAAGAAGAAAAGAGAAGAAAGACTAGCCCGTAGGGCGAACCTTACCGCCTATCCTTTAAAGCCGTACGTTGGTATAGGTGCCTAACTGCCTAAAGCAGCCCCACGGTCTAAGCATATAACCGTATAGAGGCTAGAGGGGACCAATAGGCTCTAGGCCTGCCGGTCCCTTGCCGGGTTGGCGTACATTGCCGGCACTCGTAGTTTGGCTAACCGTGTGCCAGATGCTAGTACTGGGCGCCAGACCTGTGACATCGATGAACCAGTCTGCCAATTCTTCTACTTCCAGGGTCACCGTTGGGATATAGTATTGCATCTTAGTAAGTCGGTCAACAATAATAGCAACATATTTGAAAGTCTAGCCTAAATGGGTGCTTAGTAGTAGCGGCGTGACGTAGTCGACTGAAATATCGGTCCACGGCGCGAGAGCGACTGCAACCGGTTTAAGATAACCGGCTGAGCCTCTCTTCAAAGACTTGGTCTTTGCGCACGGCAAACAACCTTTGCAGAAAAGGCGTACGTCGTTGTACATCCCCTCCCAATAGAAATCGCGTTGCAGGAGCTCGTACGTGGCGTCACGGCCTAGATAGCCGGCGCCCGGGGAATTGTGCTGGCGACTAATAAGCTAGAGCTGGAGATTCTTGTCGTAGGGATCCACGATAACCCGATCTCGCCACTTCGCAATGCCGTTAACGACGTAACACTCTGAAAAGGCCCTATAGAAAACCTTCCTAATATTAGTTAGCCACTGACGGGCTCCGCTAGTGAAAGAGGATACCAGCTCTTGCAGGAATACAGAGTTCTCGTAGCTGGCGCGGATAAGATCGTCAGTAAACAGGGTATCTAAGTCGTTCGGGCCTAGTAGGCAAAGCGAAAAGCCTACTGCTGGGTCGTTAGACTCGAGACAACCTTCTTCAAACCAAGACGGATCCAGCAGGGCTCGCTTGCGAGCGACTAGACAATCGTCTTCCTCGTTATTGGGGCGGTCGTTAGGCTTGCGGCTTAAGGCGTTTGGGCGAAGGTTCTTCGAGCCCGGCGTATACTTGATCAAGAAGTTGAACCGTGATAAGAACTGGGACTAGCGCATATACCGTTAAATTAGCTACTTATTTATTATAAACGTTTGGAAGTTCTTATAATCTATTAAAATATCGAAGGGGAGTTGTACGCCCTCCAACTTAAGCCTCCATTCTTCCAAAGCCTTAACGATAGTCAACAGTTCCTTATCATATACATCGTAATTACATTCTTGCGTAGAATATTTGGCCGAAAAGTAAGCGACTGGGTAAAGGATTCCGTCATCACCATATTAGGAGAGGGTGCCGCCTGTGGCCCAATTGGAGGCGTCAATTTCAATAATAGTCTTCTTCGTCCAATCGTAGATCTTGAGGACGGGGCCTTTAGAGAATGCCCGCTTGAGAGCTTCGAAAGCGGCTTGGTGGCGGCCTGTCACACGAACATTGCCTATAGTCTAGGGGTTAGGATTGTAAGACTCAACAGAGCCTCAACGCCTAGCATTAGCCTTAAGATGCTTAGTGGCCTCCGGCCACAACACCCACCTCGGCCGGACCCTCGGCCGGACCTACGGCCAGACCCGCGGCCAGACCCTCGGCCGGACCCACGGCCAGACCCGCGGCCGGACCCACGGCCAGACCCGCGGCCAGACCCTCGGCCACGGT
>MU859354.1:0-13323 GCA_033297205.1 Pseudoneurospora amorphoporcata
ACCGTGAGCCTGGCTCACTGTGAGCCCGTGCGTCAGTGAGCCTGCATACGCCCTTCTGGCCCGTGCTTGACCTCCCGGGTGTTACACTGGTTATCGCCAGTGAGTGGTCGGGTCTTGGGCGACCCTAGTGCCGCTTAAGTTCGTAACACGCACCCAGACAAACCACGAAACTCCAACGTCCCAACGAACTAACCCCTCTACGGAATTCCATTGACGGAAGCTAACGCATGTTCGGCTTAGGGCGAGCCTTGAAGAAGGGGGAGCTAATATCATATGGACATTGCCCACAGTCTAGGGGTTAGGATCGCAAGACTCAATAGAGCCTCAACGTCTAGCATTAGCCTCAAGATGCTCAGTGGCCTCCGGCTACAACACCCACCTCAGCCGGACCCACGGCCGGGCCCTCGGCCACGGTCATTCCAAAAGCAACCACAGCTAACCAAGTAAGAAGCAGGGCGCCCAGATGAAGGACAGCGCCAAAAGGAAGATAGAGAATAGATGAAGGCATTCAGGAAGATCCACACGTATGCAGACTGCTAAATAGATGTCTTGAAGCCTTAGGCGACAAGGCTTGATACGTATCTCAAATACGTACCAATTCCCTTTGGCATAAAAAGGTCTTAAAGCTCAACCTTCTCCTAGAGGTTGAGAAGATTAACAAGGCTTTCGAGACCAAAGTAGTTTATTAGCTGAATTGAACTACTGTTCCAAGCCCAGATTACTGCCGTTGTCACAGATAGCCCCCCTTGAAGTAGCGAGTGGAAGGAGGTTATATCTAGAAGCGGATATAATAGTAAAAGGTCACAAAATATAGTGGCTACCCTTTATATTAGTTAATGCGCCGCTATAGCCAGATTAACTGTATAGTATAAGCTTTTGAACCCCTCCTATGGGCTACTAAGAAACAAACTAGCCACTAGTAGCGATTTCCTGAATGTCGTTCTTTCTTGAGTACCAATAATAGTACTACTTATGTAGGCTCGAGACGCTAATCATACCACGCAGCATTGGGTCTAGAGTGTACTCTTGCCCAAATGAGTACTGTCTTTGTAGAATTGAGGAAGGAGCTATGTTGGCTGCCGTCGGGTAAATTTGGCAATAAGAGTTACAAACGGACGGAACTACTAAACCTGCGCAAAAGTTGCAACAGGCCTACTCGTCGGTTAGGTGGAGTCGCTTCGCGTGGATAGCTAAAGAAAAAAAACCTAACGTGCAGAGACAAGCATCAGCAAAACGTCAAAGATGGGCTAGATAATTGTCAATATGACTTCCTGTTCAAAGATAGAACGAGTCGTTCAGTTGAAGAGACAAAAAAAAGGCACAAAAAGGCAAAAACAAAACGTCACCTGCAGGATTCGAACCTGCGCTCCCGAGGGAATTGCCTGACGGCTATATTGCAATAGCAGGGCAACGCGTTAACCACTCCGCCAAAGTGACTAACATATCATTGGATATTAGAAGGGTAAACTTCATTTTACTAAGTAGCATAGTGTATTCTCGAATCTCAACGCTCTTCCAAGTTTATTCCAAATCAGTCACACGAGACAAACGTATCGTGCAACATTAACCTGCAACATATCTACAATCTCTAGTAATACTGGTTTGTTTGTTTATTTGCTAGCTTGGTACTCCTAGTATACTGGACGAGATCTATCCTGAACTTCCCAATCCTCAGAAGGACAAGACGTAATGGCTAGGTACGAATCGGAAAGGCATCAACAAGATTCAAACTGGCAGATGGATTTTCCGAAACAGCATATTCAAGATATGATCACGCTTTGGTCATATAACGGAAAGCATCAACAAGATTTAGTATGACATATTTGATTCTCAAAACAGCATATCTAAGGTATGATTACGCTTTGTTCACAGAACGAAAGACATCAGCAAGATTCAATGTGGCACGTCGAAACCTCAAAATTGTAAATTCAAGGTAAGACTACGCATTGGTTATGGAACAAAACGACTCAGTTACATGTGATAACGCCCAGGAAGGTTGGTCTGAGGTCTCGAGGCCTCGAGCTAGCAAACAAACCAGCTTTAGAGTGTACATCTTAACACTCAAACAAAAGCGGTTCTGGAAGCATCGTATGGAGGCCACCTTTTGACCCTTTTTGGGTCAAGGGATGTTTTTATGCTTCGCGACGGGACCCGAGTCAGGCTCATGCGGCAAGATGGACCATCCATGGGACGGATATGCAGCGGTTGTCTAAGATTATCAGGATGCCAGTCCATGCTCTGCAGTGGATCATCCTATCCCAGGACACTGCCTGATTTTGCAAGAGTTTGAAAGAGCCGCCATGCGTGGGAGCAAGGCATGGCGGGGTAGTTGTTCATGCGTGAGAAGTGGACACGGTCATGGAAGTTCAGATGATGGTATCACCACTCGTCTGCTGTTGTTCATCGCATACCAGAAAGCAACTAGTGTTTCCCGACTTTATCTCTCTCAAAGTCCAGTCTACCTAGACATGTAGCAGCATGCAAATCAACCTTCTAACATCCAATAGCGAGTTAGTCACTTTGGCAGAGTGGTTAACGCGCTGCCCTGCTATTCGCAAGAGAGCATGGTAGGCAGTTCCCTCACGTACCTATGTAACATATATATATATATGTGTATAGGGGGGAGGGGGTGTGTGTACGTACCACTCACACGTCCCATACGCAAAGTGGTATTCCCAGATATTAAATTGGATATGGGAGGCTGACACACCCGAACCTGCAAGCACTCCGCCCCTTACAGTAGGGTCGTCATTTCTTCGTTGTCAGTCGCAGCTTTTGTACCTTTTTCGTAGGGCCTTTGTCAGTTAAATTCTCCGCCCTGAACCCCGGAATTTTAGGGCTTTTCCATTTTCAGGTGTTCGCAGGTTACGGTGCTGTGGAATGTTGATGTACGAGTCGTGTGTAATCCGGGGTCGGTGGCAGCCGGTTGGTTGTTGGCTGGCCACTTGCCCAATTTGAGCTTGATTGAGATCTCGAAAGATCGTATACTTGACTCTTATCGTATGCGCGCAGTGGGAGTTCCCCGACTGGCTGGGGCTCCAGCCAAAGAAGGGTTCAATTGAAGTCGCATCCTGCAATCGTCGTTGAAGGAGAAAAAGCGACGATGGTGAAACGTTAGGTTCCGACATTGAACCCGGTGAACCGCGGGGACATCTGGATGGAAAATGCCATGCAACGGTGAACCAACTGGCTCGTGAAAGATACCTCCCTTTTTGGGACACATTCCTTCTGGCACACAACACCCAGTCTGATATCTGTCAATATTGGTAAGACCTAGGCCTGTGATGTTCTCCTGCTGTCATACAACGTCATTACAGAGATGTTTCATGAGTGAAAAGTGGCAGGCAGCCACACCATATCCCCTTTCAAGGATGCGGACCACATGCCGGGCGTGCGTTCGCCTTTTTGGTATGCTGACCTGGAAAAAGAAGTTTGGCCGGTTCCATGGAAGAAACAGATCCCTGGAATATGGATCGATTGGGCGATCAATATTGTCCGGGTGGTCAATGCTTCCCAATGCTCCCTGATTTTCTGTGGAACGGGATGGAAAGGGGATTCCATCCAAAGTACGGGATTTTAATCTGGCGGTAAACATGGCTACCACGGCCATAGGTACCTACCTCGCGGTAGAAGGTGTTTTAACGAAGGAAGCCCCTTTTGTCGCAGCCTCCGGGTTGTGGTTGCGAATCAACCTCAGTCTCACCAGATGGACTTTTGAGATGTTTGAGTGGTTGAGATTGCGAATGTACAGGTTCGCAGTGTGCGAGAGCAACTGGCCGGTCGAATCTCAACGTCGGGTTGAAAGCGTGGAAGGATGTGTGTTCGCTGCACATTCATGCACCTGCAAGTGCTGCAAGCTGCGAACCTGACCCTTGCGCTTCCCTCGAAAGGATGAGCGATGCGTGAGAATCTAGCCCGAATAGGACAAGCGCGTTAACTTGGCTACCTTACTGGTACCCAAACCGCCAAACCACGGCCAAACGAACATCGACCGTGACGGACTTCCGACTTTCTCGAGCGTGCGAATTTTCGAGTTGCAGTGAAGCTGTGGGGTGCATTCGGATACGGCAGGACCGGCCATGAAATGCGTAGATCATTGGCTTAGATTTCGAAAGGTCGGTAGCATGGTTGTCTGGATACCGTTGAAATTGGAAAAAGCGGAGCTGGTGAGAGAGAGTCATCTCCTATTCTGCTTGGGCCTGAGAGCCAAGTCGAAAGACGTCCAGGGTTGATGACTGGGCTGTGTTGAGCAGCGGGGGGTACGGAGATTTCTTGCATTTTGGTCTTTTTCGAGGTCGGTTGGAGACTTGGAGTTGATGTGGTGAGTGGATGAAGTGGATGAATGGGTGAGTGAGTGAATTTCACGGACTGGAATTATGAGGCAATGCGTGGCCGACGCATTGCCCAAACAATTCCATTCTGGATGCTGACAAGACTTTGTCAGTCCCAAAGTAGGTGGTCGCAGACTTGAACTCGCCAGATTCATGAGATTCATTCCTCTAGAAAGAAATACTTTGACCAATTCGATATCAAGGGCTGCTGGATTGAAACCGTCGCCATGCTTCCCGCAGACCGTGGGATGGTAGCATTTGTGGGCCATCAAGGTGCTGCATAGGCAAGCATTGAGCTGCAGGACCCTACACTAGAGATAAAATAAGACGGGAAGAATGTGATCAACCGCCGAGTTTTGCGAGCTCATTCTCATTCATCGGTCTTGTTGGAATTGGAGATGGAACTGTTGTCGCCAGTAAACATGCCAATGACGATAAAGGAGACGTACAGCTGCGATGGGGTTGTGCTGTATTGATTGCTGCCGGTGTAAGATTGGTTCCATCCCGTTAAGTTACGGCTGTGTAAGAAGCAGTGGAGAAGGTACCTCTTCTCAGCGCCTGACGCGTCGGTGGGCACATGTACCCGATAGTTGTAGTGCCCCTGGTGCGCTGAATTGACGACGGCCGCTTGCGCTTTCCTTCATCCCGTTCTTGCCTACGATTTCAAAATTGAAGTCAACAACGCGACTCAAGTTTACACCCCACGATCGATCACTCTCACTTCGCATGGCCGGCCTGGACGGAGCAAGACGGTCCATCATCGTACAGCAAAGTGTCGGGAATACCCTCGGAACCCCCTGTCGCAGAGTCTCAAGAGCCGACTCGGATTCGTCCAACTCCATCGGACCGCCTGTTCTGTGACTGAGGAGAGTCCAAAGTAAACAAGGACTCCCCGGGCCCTGACTGCTGGGTCTTTCCACTACCGCGTCGCCGACACTGCATCTGCAACACTTTGACACTCCGACGACAGGAGGCACTCAACCTCAACACCGGTTTGCGATACCCCTAATAAACTACCCTGCGAAACCCAGGGACCAAGACACCACGCCTCAGTACAATACGCAACATTCGAATTGGCCTGTTGGTGAATACCTCTAGGTAGCTGCCCTTTGTAGCTGCTAGAGAGGTCGGCTAGCAGGCGGTTGCTTAGTCTCTCTGGTTGGCTCTGTACGCAAACAGGCATTCGAACCTTTTTGTTATTTGGTTGCATTGTGTTTTAAAGTAGGAGCCCGTCCCGGACGTGTCAAGCACCATCATCGCCTTCTTTCGTCTCTTTTTTTTTTTTTTTTTTTTTTTTTTTTTTTCCCTCCTTGTCGCTTTCGTTTTTCCTTCCCATCATCCTCCCCGTCGACTCCCCCCCCCGTCCGGCCCAGGTTTCTGCTGGTACCAGACCAAATCGAGCAAGAACAAGCAGACCCCCCTTAGACCCAACTGGGACTGGGCAATCGCAGCGTTGCCCACCTGCGTTGGCCAAAGAGTACCACAGCCGAAGCCAGCTCCTTGCCCACGGGCACACACAACATCAAAACATTTGCCCAGCGCCTCCTCTAGTCGGTCCGCCGCTTCGCTTCGCACCTCGCTGTCCTCACCGGCGGTCACCTTCACCACCCCCGTCTCCTTCTTCTCTGCGCTTCAGAGGGCAGATCAAATGTCTACTGCTTTTCAGACGACGCCGAACCAGTCCATACCAGTATCCGCTACCACGTCGCCATCCAATCGCCAGTATTCGTCGTTCCACCCCGACCCGACGACGCGAGAAGGCCCCGGCTCCGGCTATTATGCAAACCAGCACAACGCCGGACAATCATCGTCGCACACACCAGCGCAACAACAATCCCGAAGACCCAGTGCCTACGACCAACCGACAGGCTTTGAGCCTCACATGAGCTCCCGCACCGCCATTGCCCAGTCCTCCGTCCCGGTTCCCGTGACCTCCATTGCTTCCGACCAACCACCGTCGTCTTCGGACAGAAGGCGAAGTAATATGCCTACCGCCGTACCTCCTCGAACATCGTCTCGTCATGATCCAAACACCAGCTCTCGACGCGCTCAACAGTCGGCCGACCGTGCCGCCGCATCTCGCCCATCCAATGCGAATGGCACCATGGACCCAGCGGCCGTAGACGAGGCTGCCGCTCGGAGCCGTCGACAACATTCAATGGCACAGGACGCGAATCACAGGACGAGCAATTCTCGAGGGAATCCCACTACGACACAACTACCCGTCCGCTCACAGCCCAATGCCACCGGCTCGAGACAGCAGTCGTCCAGAGACGCAAGCGAGATTCTCAATGACATACCAATTCAACAGCCCGAAATAGATATTGAGCGGGAGCGGGAGCGATTGGCCCAAGCACAAGCACACGCTTATGCGCAGGCACAAGCGCAGGCACAAACGCAGGCACAGGCACAGGCACAGGCACAGGCACAGCAGGCGAGTAACTACAACCACCATCACCGCCCAGAGGCCGCATCACAGGCCGTGGCAGCTCCTGGCGGCGACCATGGAGAGGAAAGTCGGCGCGGCCATAGAAGCCGGCACGATCATTCCAAGCGAGAAAAGCACACCAAATTCGGCGAATATATTCTCGGCAATACGATTGGAGAGGGTGAATTCGGCAAGGTCAAGCTTGGGTGGAAGCAGGAAGGCGGCGTCCAGGTACGTGAGACGAATATTTTGCCGTCCTTCAACGTGCTGCTTACTGATTTACCTGTGTCAAGGTCGCTATCAAACTTATCAAAAAGGACACAGTGGGCAACAATCCATCTCGCATGGCAAAGATCATGCGGGAGGTTGCGATTCTGAAGCAACTGACTCATCCAAACATTGTTCGGTTACACAAGATGGAGGAATCCGACAGGCATTATGGTATCGTGCTCGAGTATGCATCGGGAGGCGAGCTGTTTGACTACATCCTCAATCACCGGTATCTCAAGGACAATGCCGCCCGGCGACTATTTGCTCAGCTCGTGTCTGGCGTAGGGTATCTGCATAAGAAGGGTATCGTGCATCGTGATCTGAAGCTGGAGAATTTGCTCCTAGATCGGAACCGCAACATTATCATCACGGATTTTGGGTTTGCCAATACCTTCGATCCCCACCAAGAGCTTTCGGAAGAGGAAGAGCTAAATTTGTCGGATCGTGAGTTTGTCAAGCGCATGGGCCTCGATAAGGTCAATGACGCTGGCTGGCGAAAAGGAGACCTTATGCAGACTAGCTGTGGCAGTCCGTGCTACGCAGCTCCAGAATTGGTAGTTAGTGACTCCCTCTACACCGGAAGGAAAGTAGATGTCTGGAGCTGCGGAGTCATCCTGGTAAGTCAGCCCTCATCCTGCTGCTTGAACTATAGCTGACGTTGGCTTAGTACGCCATGCTTGCTGGCTATCTTCCTTTCGACGACGATCCGGCTAATCCCGAAGGCGACAACATCAATCTCCTATACAAGTACATTGTCAACACACCGCTCACGTTCCCCGAATATGTCACGCCACATGCCAGAGATTTGCTGCGGAGGATATTGGTACCTAATCCACGAAAGCGAGCGGATCTGTTCGAGGTCGCCCGTCACAGCTGGTTGAGCGAATACTCGCATGTTGTCGAGTTCATCACGTCCTCCACTACCACACCTAGCGAGATCCAGAACACGACAGTACCTGCCGAGGACGAGGGAGAACCTCCTCACCTCGCTCGTAGCGCTTCGGTACGCGAGGCAACGAAGAAGTCGACTGCCTCGCCGGCCATCGGCGGCTTGGTTAACAAGCAAGGCACCGTGGATCCCGAGGCTGAGGCTGCTCACGCTAAACAGCAGCGCGATAACAAGCGGCGGACGGTACAGGTCGAATATGTTGCCCCAAACACGACAACTCAAAGAGGTGATACCGCGGGACAGCAGCAACCTTCTAGCAACGCCAATAGAAACCGTTCCGAACCTCAAGCACCTGTGGAATCCTCAAGCAGTCGCCCAACCACGTCAGCCAAGGACAAGCAGCTCTTACAAGGTCCCTCCGCCCCCAAGGACGCCTACGGAAACAAGAGAAGACCACCAAGTTCTCAGCAGAATACCGGAAATAATCCCACTGCCGGTAACGCAGTGGCTCCTCCTAGGCCGAGTCGCGACGGCCGTCCCACCACCGAGAATCAGTATCTGTCAGGGGCAGCAGGTGCACCAACCCAAAGGCCTACTACTGGCGGGTCCATGCAGTCAGGAAGACCTTCGTACGGCCAACCAGCACCACCTGAAGTCGCGGACGCTAACGTACACGGCAGAATCCAGCAACCATTCAAGGGATCCGGCAGCGGTCAGTTTGGCGTACCTACAATCACCCCCGCAGAGCAGCAACCGAACCAAAGCGTCGATTATGGGAGCTCTCGATTTGACAAGGTACGGGAAGATGGTGTTGTCAAGGGCCACAAGAGGTCCAGCACTATGGGCGAACTCGGTGGCAAGCTCTTTGGCCGGAGCGGTTCGTTGTTTGGAGGTAGGAAATCCAAGCGACAGCAGGAGATTCAACAGGCCGGAGAGAAGACCAAGAGGTATCCTCCTGTTAGCATGAACAACTCGATGCCTGGCGGTGACAACGGCTCTCGGCCTTCGTTGGACTCCAAGCGATCTCGCCGATCCTTCTCGATGGGAATGGGGAAGAAGTCCTCTGGAGGCAGCATCACTGGTTCCAATGGCTCCCAGGAGAAGTCTAATAAGCGATTCTCCTTCATCCCCCCTTCGCTATCAAGGGCTTTTGGCTACAATAAAGAGGACGAACCTCCAGCTCTCGATTCACAACAAGACTTGCCCATTCAGGAGCCCTCATCCGTTGATCAGTCTGTGGGTCCGGAACAAAATGTGAGCGCAACCACTATTGATGGAATGTACACTCAGCTCCAGGATTCGCAGCAAGGCTTACCCGGTGCAAACAACCAGCACCAATACGGACGACCGTCGGCTAGCCAAGGTTTCATGCCCGGATCAGATCCATCTGTCAGCAGCATGCCTCGGGCACCTGGGTCGGCTCCTCATCTGCAAACCATGATCCAGCAGGATGGACTCTACGATGCTCGCAAGGGTAACAACCGGGCGAACCGTGGTGTTTTGCAAAAGAACAAACGTTTTGTGGACTACGAAGGAGAGGGCTTTGCGCGACCTCACGATCACTCCGGCAGCAGCGGTCCTGCAAGGAAAGTTATGGACTTCTTCAGGAGACGCGGCAAGGCTCGGGGTGGTGAGAACAACTGAAGAGATGGCGAACCGAACCGGATATACCATCGATATCTGAGCTTTGCGCTCGCAGTCGACCAATGGAATAGGGCTGGACATTCGCTTCGTTTTTTGCGGCCCTATGGTGGCTCGCGCGGGACCTGACGTTTAGCTATCTCGACGGCTGGATCTTTGGTCACGCAACTTACTTTCGAACGGAGTTCGTCATTATGACCTTGTAATCATTCGAGACCGAGCAACGAAAAGATCTCAAAAAAGGCATTTCCCTGCTCTCAACTGGCGGCTTAGCGATAGTTCTATATCGAGTCATCTCACTGTTATATCAGACATCGGTGGATCGGTGGTTGGCGGATGCGGCTATACCCCCTTTCTACAAATGTTGCTTATATCTACTGCTTACGACTGCTGGAGGAGTGAGGCCCAGTGAGTGTAGGGAGGAAGGAGGATGGATGCTCCATCCATCAGCGAGTTGCCATAACGAGGGGACTAGGACAGGACTGCGAAACCAGAAGACATCTTTTGTGCCACTTTTGTAATAAGTTTTTGTTTTGTTTTTTTCTTCTGCATTTTTCTGTCTGTCTCCGTATCTCTCTACTCCTTGTTGGCAAAGGGGAGCTACACACAATCGAATGTGGGATGTCTACTACTGCTGTTTAGCTGGAGTTGTTTTGGTGTTAAAGGTTTCAAGAGACTTCCTTTCTTTTTTTTTAAGCTTATAAGGCAAGCGGGGGATATGTATGGTAGTGTTGAGAGTGGTTTGCGTCGATTATCTATCACCTACTTCGGCATGCATGCATGATGGAGCGTATGATATCCTTTTTCTCCTGCGAAACAGTATCAGCCTCTCTATATATACCCATCTATTGTCATAGAGGATGTCGTCATCATATTGTTATTAGGGGAGTCTGTTTTTCACGTTGGCCGTATTGAGCTTCACATCTTCACTACCTCATGAGCAGCTGAGTGGAAGAGATGTTTGATGTTGAGGCACCGGTGTCTAGTGATTTACTGGGATGAGATATCGGTTGGTGGCCATTATGACGCTTGTTAAAGACGAAGTTGGGCGATGAGGTTCTGTCATGGGCATTTTGTTCAAGACGATCATCATGTCTACTATTTGCTGGGAGTTCCAAATCCGCCGCTGATGGCAGGGATATATGTATGAGGTGGCGAATGGTTGTATGACCATAAGAGACTGAAGTGTGGTGATGAAGTCGTGGAGATGAGGCTTTTGGCAGAAGTTGTACACAGTCAGTGATGAACGGGCCACTGATAGTGCACGACCACGAGCCCTGGGCGTGCGTGGTTCCAAATTCCATGAATGAGGCGACCTTGATGGCCAGACCATTCCTTGCCCCTGAATGCCGATGGCATGACCCCTGATACCTCTGACCTGACCTCCAATGTAAACAAAGTGAAACGGTACCTACTGGCAGCCGTTCGCCACTGTCAATTGTTGACTCACAACTGTCTGGCCACCACCCACTGAGTCCTTATCAGGGTCCCCGTACCCCGCCGCCGGGCACTCGATCCCGAGCGAAGCTTGGAACTGCCCCGCCAAAATTCACCTTTCCGCGTCCTCGAATTCCACTATCGCCGCGCCCAATTCACTTTACATCACCACGCTAGTAACGAATTCGATAAATCACGAACATGACCGACAACGCTGCCAGCACTCCCGCGCCCCCGGCCGAACAGCAGCCTCCCGCCGCTTCTCCCGCTGCCGAAGGCGCTGAGGGCGCTGAGGGCGAGGGTCCCTCCAAGAAGGCGCAAAAGAAGGCTGAGGCCAAGGCCAAGAAGGAGGCCGAGAAGGCTCGTCGCGCTGCTGAGCGCGAGGCCGCTGCTAAGGCCGCTGGCAAGAGCACCGGACCGACCGAGGATCTCGCCAAGGACAACTATGGTGTCGTTAAGGAGAGGAAGGGACAATTCGAGCTGTCGGCTGATGTCGACGATGTCAACTTGAAGAACATCGGTGAGGAGCACGTTGGCAAGGCTGTCATTGTCAGGGCCTGGGTCCAGAATGCCAGAATCCAAGGGTAGGTTGCGCCCTCTTCGGGCCTGTTGTTCAGGAGCCACCAAGACAGAAGAAAGATGGGCTGACCGGCTTCTTACACCGTTACAGCGCGAAGATGGCTTTCGTCGAGCTGCGCGAGGAGGGCGCCTGGACCATCCAGGGCGTTTTTGTCGCCAACAACGAAGGCACCCCCGTGAGCAAGCCCATGGTCAAGTTCGCGGCCGGCATCAACCCCGAAAGTTTCGTCGTCGTCGAGGGTACCGTCGAGAAGCCCCTCGAGCTCGTCAAGAGCTGCAAGGTTTCCAACTACGAGCTGCACATCCGCAAGATCTTCGTTCTCGCCGCTGCCCCCCAGATGCTCGGCATGACCCTGGCCGCCGCCAACCGTCCCATCACCAACTTCAGCGACGAGGAGCCCGCTCCCGAGAAGGCCGCCGAGGAGGGTGTCGACAAGCTTTCCATTACCGCCGAGTCCTCCATCCCTGCCGCTACCATGCTCACCCATCTCGACAACATCATCATGCACAAGCGCGCCCCTGTTCAGCAGGCTATTGCCGATATCCGTATGGAGGTCAAGGATCTCTTCAGATCCTACCTCAAGAGCCACGGCTTCAAGGAGTTTGAGCCTCCCTGCTTGATCGGTGCTGCCTCTGAGGGCGGTGCCAACGTCTTCCGCATGCCCTACTTCGACAAGGAGGCTTTCCTCGCCCAGTCTCCCCAGTTCTACAAGCAGTTCGAGATTGCTGGCGGCAGAAAGAAGGTGTTCAGCATCGGTCCCGTATTCAGAGCTGAGAACTCCAACACCCCAAGACACATGACCGAGGTAAGCTAGGGGAAGGGCGTTAACTTGACGAGTTAGAAGAAAGCTGGAGCTGACATTGGCTAGTTCACCGGTCTCGATCTGGAAATGGAAATCAAGAAGGACTACAGAGAGGTTCTCCTCATGCTGGAGGGCGTCCTGCTTCACATCTTCCGCGGCATCAAGGAGCGCTGCGCGGCCGAGATCGAGCTTGTTCGCTCCGTCTACCCCGCCGAGGAGTTCCTTCTCCCCGAGCCCGGCAAGGAGGTCAGATTAACCTTTGCTGAGTATGTGTCTCCTTAGCAAAACCCCACCTACCCCTGAAAATCACCTCCACCGCGATAGCTAACACGATTGTCAACAACCAGGGGTCAGAAGCTTCTCCGCGAGGAGGGTCCCGAGGAGTTCCGTAACGTGACCGACGACGAGGACATGAGCACCCCCCAGGAGAAGGCTCTCGGCGCCATTGTCCGCAAGAAGTTCAACACCGACTTCTACGTTCTCGACAAGTTCCCCGAGGGCGCCAGACCCTTCTACGCCAAGCTCGACAACGCCAACCCCAAGGTCACCAACGCCTTCGACTTCTTCCTCCGCGGCCAAGAGATCCTGTCGGGCGGTCAGCGTATCAACGACCCCGAGGAGCTCGAGGCCCGCATCATCCAGAAGGGCGTCGACCCCAAGAGCAATGGAATCAAGGAGTACGTCGACGTGTTCAGACAGGCTGGTGTGCCCGCCCACGGCGGTGGTGGCATCGGTCTTGACCGCGTTGTGGCCTGGTTCCTTAACCTGCCTAGTGTCCACCTTGCGGCGTACTACCCCAGGACGCCCAAGAGGTTGCTTCCTTGAGTGACTTGATGATGGGCTGTTTGGTTTTTTTTTTTTTTTTTTTTTTTTTTTTTTTTTTTGGGGGGGGGGGGGGGGGGGGGGGTATTAATGTTTTTGGGTTGGTGTTGGGGAGAGCCGCGG
>MU859354.1:13333-29228 GCA_033297205.1 Pseudoneurospora amorphoporcata
CCGCCCCCGCCCCCGGCGCCGGCCCCCCGGCGGCCGCGGGACCTCGCCCGCCCCGCGGGCCGCGGCCCCGCGCGCCCCCGCCCCCCCCCCCCCCCCCCGGAAATAGAAGATATGCGATCTGTGTTGCGAAAGCCGCGAAGCGTGTTGGGGCTGTTGCTTTTTTTTACAGGTTTTTTTTTTTTTTTTTATTTATTTATTTATTTATTTTTTTTTTTTTTGGACGACATAGAGTTCACGCCAAACAAAAAATTATGATCCTTCACAATGATGCATCTGCTAGACAGGTCTTTGAACAAGGGGAACGGACCCAAGCTGTACCGGTTGGTTGCAGCTATCTGCAGTGCATGGGCTTTGCGACTACGTACAAGCAAGCAATGCTTCACGCTGCAGGTAGGTACATCCCGTCCGGGTTTTACGTCTGCAGAATATTCGGATGTGGGTTGGTGGTTTGGTGGTTTGGCAGACTCTATATTCTCCAGTCTTCATCGAACCGAGTCGCCATTTTGGTATTTTCTTGCCATCAAAGTTACTTCCGTCTCAGTATCGGCATCTGATGCCATCAGGGGTTGGAGGCTGGATTGGTGCTGCAAAAATGGGAAGGTGTAGATAGGCCTGCATAAGGAACGCGTGTTATGCGAAGCAAGCCGTGGCAGCCACCTTTTTCATGTTTGATGTTTGCTTGGACCCAGCCAAGCTGTCACATTGGGCTTTTGCAGCTGTCGCATTGACAGCCGCGTTACTTCTGTACCATACATGTTGGAAAATCTTGCCAAAGAGCTTGGAGTCAGTCCATGTCGTCTATCTTCCTGCTGATTTTGTGCCCCAGAGTCGCGCGAGTTTTTACGGGTTGCGACTAATGGATACGCGAATGAGTTAGGGAGCTTCAACGTCTGGATGATGAATGTGAGAGCCATTGCGTCGTTTCCTCGGTTAAAAAATAACAAACGCCCTGCTGAAAGAGGAAAACCGGGGGAAGCTTGGCCGTGCCGTTGCGTGTTCTGGAATGCCAAGCAGCCCACGCAAATCTTGCATGTTTTTGTTCAGCATGGAAGCGATATCTCCAGCCATACGTACGCCATACAGTATCACGGCGACCAACGCATCTGGATCTGAATCGTGAATCATGTAAAAAATACAAGGAACGCTCACGTGCCCCAGACTAGAGTGTACTGTGTAATAAACTAGGGTATGGTAACATTGGATAATTGTTTGGTTGGTGAAGCTGTCCAGCTCTCACCGCCGACCCATCGTCATGGCGTTCACCATTCGGAGAACATGTTCGAATAAAACTCCGCCGCGATGGAGCCCGGGATGAGGTCAGCGAGTGGCAAGCTCGGACCCTTTTCACCAACGAATCCGGCCTAGCGTGCCGATTGATGAAGCGATCCAGCCTCCCAGAGTCCCACCACGGCCAGTCGCTTCCAGTTGGGTCCCACCAGCCAGCGACAGATAACGCCAAGTCTGCGTCGATCCCCCGGCCTTGCCCCTTCCACCCATGTCCACCTTGTCCACTTCTTCCCTTTCTTGGCATGGCCTTATAAGCCCCGGTGCCTATCTGCTACCTCTACCTGCCCACGTTGTACCTACTTCTGTCCGACTCCCGTCCCAAGCAACCCAAACCCCCAAGCCATTCGACATCAACTTAGACGCACAACTTCGGACTTACAACACCCGCCCTCAAATCTGCATTTTCGAGCCTTATTTTTCTTTCTTTTCCCGTTGCAGAGCCGTGTGGTTGAACAAGTACACGCCCTCTCCCCTCGAACAAGTCGACCGGTCAAATTCGATGAAGGAACCTTTGAATAATTCCTCGTACACAAATCGCACTCGCTCCTGGGCACACTCCAAGACGCATGGAGCTTCAGACCCCGTCAGCTTGCTTCCTATAAGCAACCCTCCCACCGGTATCAACTCCACCACCAACACTACTACCACAGCCGGCCAAGATGCCACGCTCAACGACACCAGCCGTGGCAGGAACGTGCCCTCCGCGCACCAACAACCCCAGCAGACTTCCACAGACTCGTCGTCAACCGCCGGCGGCCATCACAAGGGGGATAGCAGTAATGGCGCCAAATCCTCGACGGCTACATCACACCAAGCTGCGGGGCAGGGGCCTGAGTTAGAAACTACGGTCTCTGCTGCCGCTCAGGAACAAGAGCAGAAGCAGAAGCCCAACGTCGCAGTTAGATTTACAAAGGTCCTCAAGCAGGTCTTGTTTCACAACAAGCTCGTGAACTTGATGTTGGTCTTTGTCCCCGTCGGCATTGTCGTCAGCCAACTACCGGGTTCCTCACCCGGTCTTGTCTTTGCCATGAATGCCCTCGCCATCGTTCCTCTTGCCGGCCTCCTCAGTTATGCCACCGAAAGCGTGGCCCGTAAGCTTGGAGACTCGCTCGGCGCCCTGCTGAACGTCACGTTCGGCAACGCTGTAGAGCTGATCATCTTGTAAGCCCACTAATCGAATACAGAAAGTCTCATGTCTTTTTGGTACTGTTGCGCTAACACTTGCTTCGATAGTATGTACGTTTTTCACCCGCCAGTTGGTAATCTGATCAAGACAAGAGAAAGCGAGAAATCAATTGCGTCCTAAATCATTGATGCTGCCTTTCCCCTTACTCACATCACCATATTGAGTCTTATGTCTTGCTGTGCCATTCCCCATCCAAATTTGTCTATATGCTTACAAAGTCTGTTTTGTTCAACGTTTACAGTATCGCCCTTGTCAAAGTAAGCTTTCCGAGGTCCACCCACCCACTACGGGATTTAACATTAGCTAACAACGGCTTCAGGACGAGATCAACATCGTACAGGCTTCACTCCTTGGCTCGATCTTGGCCAACCTGCTCCTCATCCTGGGCATGGCGTTCTTGCTTGGCGGTCTTCGTTTCAGAGAGCAGATTTACAACAGCACCGTCACCCAGATGAGTGCTTGTCTTCTCAGTTTGAGCGTTATTAGCCTCGTCTTGCCTGTATGCTCATCCCCGTGCCTTTTTTTTTTTTTTTTTTTTTTTTTTTTTTTTTTTTTTTTGGGTGGGTTTGACCTGCTAACACTCTACAGACTGCGTTTCATTATTCTTTCATGGAAGCACCTGACACCGAGAAGAAGGAAGTCGACAAGAAGACTCTGAAGATCAGCCGCGGCACCAGTGTTGTAAGTTTTGACTTTCTCAATCGAAACATGGCCAACGCTAACTTGATTGCAGATTCTGTTGATTGTATACGTTATTTACCTTCTCTTTCAGCTTTTGTCTCACTCTTACCTCTATGAATCTACTCCTCAGCATATCATTGATGAGGAGTCTACTCCGGGACCCGCCGCTGGCTGGCTCGATTCCTCGAGCTCCGACAGCGACTCTTCCACGGATTCGGACTCTTCGGACTCGGACTATTCTCGCGAGACAGTCTCCAAGAGAATGAAACGTGTAATGCGTGGTGGTCACCGCAGAAGAAAGTCAAGCATCATTTCGAACCTCACAAGCGAGAGCGTTGTTGCAGCTCCTGCTAGGACCCCCTCGTTCGGTGCCAGCGATGTTACCCCTGGCTATGATGAACCCACACAGGGAGAATCGTCATCGCGACCCGGACTCGCCGTTAATCTGCACAGCCCTACAACGGAAGGAAACGAAGAGGTTGTTGAAGACGAGAAGCATTACCGCAGGCAGCACAGGTATAAGCGACACATGAAGAAGCATCGCAAGAACAAACACAAGAAGCATCACCACAACGGATCCCAGGAGTGTATGAATGAACAAACCATTGTTGAAAGCGCCGAAGTCCAGCCAGAGGTTGCGCCAACACTATCGCCTGGCGAGCCCCGTCGTGTCGACTTCGCTGTGGATGGTGCTACCTCTACCGATCAGGCTGAGACTCCGGCTGGTCGCCGTCCTTTCCCCGGTCTGCGCGGCATGTCCCTCCGGCCTGTCGCTAGGAACTTGACACCAGCTGTCTTTGTCACCAGCCCTGATAACGTCAACATTCCACCGGTCTCCTCTGGACCTGTTCCGCGCGTCCGTTACGGCATTCGCAGGACGAACTCGCTACCGGACCGCCTTAGCCAATCACTGTACCGCCCTCAGGGTGCCGTGATGCCTTCACAAATTCCGTTGTCCGCTGTTGTTGACGGCGCTGTCCCCGATAAAGACGAAGGTCATCCCGACGACTTGTCCCGCGTCAGTGCTGTCATTCTTTTGCTCGTGTCTACCGCTTTGGTAGCCGTCTGCGCCGAGTTCATGGTTGACTCGATTCACGACCTGGTCGCGGCTGGCAATGTTCCGGAGCTCTTCATTGGCTTGATTATCCTTCCAATCGTCGGCAACGCCGCTGAACATGTCACGGCTATTACCGTTGCCATGAAGAATAAGATGGATCTGGCGATCGGCGTCGCTGTGGGTAGTTCTATCCAAATCGCCCTCTTCATCACGCCGCTTGTCGTCATTATCGGCTGGTGTATGGACAAAGACATGTCGCTCTACTTCACGCTGTTCGAGACGGTATGCCTGTTCGTCTCAGCTTTCATCGTCAATTTCTTGGTGTTGGATGGTAGGAGTAACTACCTGGAAGGAGCGCTTTTGTGTGCGACGTACGTCATCATTGCCTTGGTGGCATTTTACTCGCCTAACCCGACCACACCGGGCGAGAGTCCTTAGAGAAATGACACAACAGTCCCTGAATGCTACAGAGGGCGACGGATATGGTTGATTCATGAGGAATATGCAGAAGCTACGCGGCGAGGACGTTTTACACCTTTTCTGTTTATGTGCCAGCATACAGATTCACAGAAGGTAGCTGAGCTGTTGATGTACTTGCTGCTTCTTATGGTGCACCAGTCACTTGGCTGGGCACGGTTGATTGGACTCGGGCTTGTGGCAGCAGAAGGGGAACGATACGGCTCCGACTAAATGGGACCAACATGATGTTAAATGATGAATGGCTGCTTAACACTTAGCGGTAGAATATTATGCGATAATGGAATCACGAATTGACCTGGGAGCGACTCGTGCAGTATATGAATCAGACGTGATGTGACGTTGGCTATGGATGTCTCTAGTTACCGGTCTCAAGAATCAGCTCCGATACTTGCAGGTATCGATGGTAAACAGGACGTTGAAAGGGGCAACCGTACTACAGTGTACAATTACAGTGTCGGATTGAGACCGATACGGTGCGGCACACAACTGAACGCATGCAGCAAAACGCGGCGCTCCCTGCCAATCCTCGTAGGGTAGCTTGGCCCCGTGGCTCGCGTGGATCGACCCGCGCATTCATTTTCACAATCGTCGAACCCTCAACCGCCGTAGCAACTCATCGCCAACTCTCCGCCCACAACCACGATTGGAAGGGGAATTCCGCACCATGACTTACGACTGGGATCCGTATAAAGAAATATGTTATCGTCTCTACGTCGACGAAAGGCGAAGCTTTGCACAAGTTGCCCGGTACATGGCAGAGAACCATGGATTTACCCCTAGGTACGTGAACAACACTCCTCGTCCATCTCCCTCGCCGTACACAGTACCACGATCGGGCATCCCTCCCAGTCTTGGGCGGTGCATAAAACCCGCGCAGCAAAACCCCAGCTTTCGACATCCTTTTTCACAACACCGAAACCTCCTATGTGGTTTACTTCGTTTGGCCTACTGACCATGGCACTCTACTTTCCAGCCGACGCACCTTTTGGTACAAGTTCAGGGAATGGGGCTGGCCCGTCAGGGTCAACAAAGCCTACAGCAATAAGGAGTTGATAGCCAGAATCAAGGAACTATGGGAACAGAACCTCAAAGGGACGGAGATGCTGCCTATGCTCATCGAGGAAGGCTACGACATAAACGACCGTACGCTCAACAGGATCCGGCACAAGTACAATTGGAAACTGCGCTTGAAGACCATCCGGGATCTACGAAAAGGCATCATCAGGCCGCCTGGGCAACCGGCTGACGCAACAAATAATGGCAACAACAACGATAACGACGAATACGGCAGTGATTCCGCTGATGATGATGATGATGATGATGATGAAGACAGCGACAGCGAAGAGGTAAGTAACGAAGAGGACGAAGATGAGGAGGAGGAGGAGGAGGAGGAGGAGGAGGAGGAGGAGGAGGAGGAGGAGGAGGAGGAGGAGGAGGAGGAGGAAAACGCCGCGGAAGACAATGGACAAGGGTCGTCTGACACACATGGCCAACATCAACAGCAGCAACAAGATCAAGACCAACATCAACAACACCAGAGATCAACATCTGCAAGTTTGCCACTTGGCCCAGACGACGAATTGACCCCCGAACAACGTGCTCGCAGGGAAGAGAGACGCCGGATACTTGAGCAAGAGTCGGCAGAGCGTTGGGCTCTCAAGAAGCGGCGACGGAGAACAAAGGGGTGGGCCGGCCTGCCTGCGGATCCGAGTGGTCTGCCTCCTCGCTTTCCATCCGAGACAACCCTAGACGAAGCCAAGGTCATTCTGCAGCTCGACACCGCGGCCTACAAGGCGCTGCGGGAGAACTTTGAAAAGATTTGCCGGGAGAACAACATTATCAAGAAGACGATCGCCGGGCCAGAGAAGTGGGAAGCCGTGAAGGAGCAGATAATCCGTGATAGCATGCATCTCCGTGCGATCATGTGGGATCAAGCCAACATGGAGCAGAAGAAGATTGCCATCGATGTTATCTGCTGCGACGTGACCAAGCGGATCAGGACGATGCAGTCACACATGACACTGGCACAGGCCCGGACCCTCCTCGGACTGAACCCAGAGCAGGGCAGATACATTCGAGGAACACTTTACCTGCTGCTGGGCCAGGAGAAGTTCGGGTTCAAGTATGTCGAAGGGATCGATAAGTGGAACGAAATGGTACAGAAATGGTTCGACACCACGGAGCTGCTGCAGGAACTCTTCCCTCCAGGCTGTGAGCACTGGCCTAACGCCAAGGAAAGGAAGAGGGCTATTGAGCTGCTGGCCCGTGACGGGATGAGGAGATACAGAGGTGATCAAGCAAAGTTGGAGAAGGATCCGAATGCTTTGAATCCCAAGCCGCCTAGGAAGCGTGCCCCTCCGAAACCGAAACCGGACCCGACTCCCGCTCAACTTGAGAGGGCCGCAAAGCGAGCCGAAAAGGCTGCTGAGAAGGCCGCGAAGGCCGCTCAACCCAAACGGGGCCGTGGCCGACCCCCGAAAAACAGTACGGCGGGACCATCAACGGCAACGGTACCCCATACAACTGGGCGGCTCGCGCCTGTGGAATTGTCGAGCTCGTCTGAGCGCTCCTCAGAGAAGAGCGAAGCGGAACAGGATGTCCAAAGGGTAGACGACGGCGACTTGGATCCGGATATCCTACTGCAGCAGTCCATTGAAGCCGCTAACACGTCCGGAAGTTATTCTACCGGCACTCCTATTGCCAGTGGAAGCGGCAGTGGTGGTGCCAGTGTTGTTGCCAGCACCCTTAATGCACACACCTCTTCACACACTGCGAACCTCGCTCAAACTCAAAGCCGGACCCAAACCCGTTCTCAGGCTCAAAGCCGACCTCAGACCACACAGAGTTACACACCCAGCCGTAATCAAATGCAACAAGGCTATAGCACTTCGAACCAGAGCTTAACCCAATCTAATGCCCAGCCGCAATCCACATCCGCCATGTATACACAGCAGCAACAACAGCAGCAGCAACAACAGCAGCAGCAACAACAGCAGCAGCAACAACAGCAGCAGCAACAACAGCAGCAGCAACAACAGCAGCAGCAACAGCAGCAGCAGGAGCAACTACGCCTCCAGCAAGCAATCCAGCAACAAGCAAGAGCCCGACAGCAGCACTTTCAACGAACCCAGAACCCCTCTGTCCCGACTCAAGTCCAAGTCTCACAGCCAGTTGCAGTGGCACAAACTATCTCCTCAACCTCCGCCTCCACCTCCACCTCATCCTCCTCCATGGCCGTCTACTTCCGCCTCCACGCATCCTCACCTCTCCAAGGCGTGGTCTCACGCATGTGGATCGCCACCCTCTCGGGCCGCCGCTCCATCCAAGGACTACGCAGCACCGCGGTAGCTAACTATCCGGGCGTGGTGTGTTTGGCCATTGAGGGCATCGTTAAAGATGGAAAAGGAGGGGAGTTGCCGTTGCCGGTTAACGATGACATGGAGATGGAGGCGTATTTGCAGCATATTCAGGGTATGGAGAGCGGTGCGCCGACGTTTAGCGTTGTGCTTGTGCCGGCGGCGGCGACGGCTGTTGGGGGGTCTTGGTGAGGGATGGGCGTAAGGGACAGCTTCGGGATAGGATTTACATAGGAACTCGACACGGAGGCAGCACAAGAGAACTGTCAAATATATCGCGATTTAAATGTCAGGGATGTACCGGGATGGAGTATCAGGTATCCTCGAGTAATACGGTAATTGTCCTCTATAGGTGCAACGCATGCTTTGTAGATAGCATGAACTTCAACATACGGATACCATGGTAACGGAGACCTACTGCATTAACTCACAAAATTCAACGTCCGGTTCATCCCCCGGATGGCCCTGGATCTCGAATATTTCTCAGCCGGTTTGTCGAACATCGGCCGGTAGGTGCTCCGGCTTTTGCGGTGGATATCCCCTCCTAGCGGAGGCCTACGGTGGCCTAAGTGTGACGTAGGTCGGATATCCAAAGTTTCGTTGAAAAAAAGTTTGTATTAGCTGCAGGTACTAGGTATGCGCCCGGGTATCACGGTGCAGGGCGAGGTAGGGGGTAGATGTGACATACGTAGTTGTACGAGGAGAGAGGAAGGGAAGAGAGGGAGGTGTACGGTCTGGATATAGGGTAGGGCTGAGCCATGCCCTGGATCCAGACTGAGGCCCACTGGTGCCTGCATGCGTGCGATCCTATTGGCCAATGGCCAATAGAGACTCGATGGCTGTGCCAATCGTGCAGCGCATCACCAGTGCCATCACAGGTAATCCTGTGATACTACCTCCCTGCAAAAGAAGCTCACAGAGCTTCAAACCCTCTATCTAGTATATATACATGAAATGATAGATTATCCCTCAATCCCCGTCTTCCAACTCCTCGATCCGTGACTGAGCGCTCGTGATCCGCGATTAAACGGCCGCGCTGTCGTCATCATCCTGTTGGTAGGTCCCATCCTCCAGCTGTGCCTGCACATTCCTTGTCGGGGGCCGCATACCCTGCCAGACCTCCGCCAGCCTCCCAAATACTCTGCTGAGGAACTGGTCCATCTTCCTTGAGTCCTCCTCGGTTAAGGGTTCGAGCTCCCGGCTTACGACCTCGATCGCGGACCCTCGTGCTTCATAGTCAACCGCGATGTCCGCGACGGCGGCATTAATCTGCTCTTTCAGGTCGGCAATGCGTCTGGAGCGTCTCGGGGGCGGGGCTGGAGGCGTCGTGTGGCGTGTTTGGGGCGCCTGGGCCTTCCGCTTCAGGGCTGGGGCCCGTTCTTAAAGTATAGCCTTAATCTCTAGCCAATTTCGAACCGCTAGCGGGATGGGCGCATCTAGGTAATCGCGATAAAAGGTAGTAACGGCTTCTCTTACTCCCTTAACGTTGTCAAGGGGCTCGTCGGTGGGGTTGTGATACTTCCACTTCACGGTGTAGAACCAGTGACGGTTGCCTCCTCGTTGGAAGCAATCCAACAGCCTATCGAATTCCCACTCTGCCACTTCTTCGTAATCATCAATCCTAACCATTACCCTGCCTTCGTTAGCTCGCACGTCGCCCTGCAAATCGGCTTGGCCAGGAAGGCCCGCGTGGTAAGGTTTAACCATAGAAACATAGAAAACTAGCGAGCACTTCATATTGGCAAGTAAGATCAGCTTAACGTTATAGGAACGTACCCAATCCACCTTAAAAGGGCCCTCCCATCGGGGGCAAAACTTATCGTGTGGCCTGCCGTCGTTAAGATTGGTCGTATTCAACATAACGAAATCACCAGAGCGGTATTTTAATACGTCCGACCAATTCTCATTAGCGTTAGCCTCGTATCTATCTTATACCTTCTTTATAGAAGTGCGTACATAATCCCAAATAGCCTCAAAACGAGCGAACAGCTCGTTGGCCTTCAAATATTCCTTCTATTATACTAGTAAGAAGCCTTCTAACGGTACAACCGCTGCGGGCTCAACGCCTATACGGGGGTAAAAGCCATAGTTAACAAAGAAGGGAGTCACGCCCGTAGTTTCAGAAACCATATTGTTACCTGCGAACTCCGCTAGTAGGAGCCATCGTACCTAGTCTATTTATGCCCAATTGACGAAGATACGCAGATATTGCTCCATCTCTACGTTGATGCACTCCGTCTAAGCATTAGTCTATAGGTAGAAAGCGGAGCTCAACAGCCTCTTAATAGCTAGGCGTCTACAAATCGTAGACTAGAATAGAAAAACGAACTAGGAGCCGCGGTCGGAAACAACGGTATCTAATAGGCCGTAAAGGGTATAAATACAGTCAATAAAGCAGTCCGCCAATTCTTCCACTTCCATAATAATAGTAGGGATATAATAGCGCATCTTCGTCAAGCGGTCTACCACGACAGCGATGTACTTAAACTTCTGACCCAGATATAAACTTTCTAGCAACGGAGAGACGTAATCAACCGAGATGTCCGTCCATAGTACGTAGGCCGCGGGCATAGGCTTAAGATAACCTGCTTTAGCGCGCCGCGATACCTTCGTTTTCGAGCACACCAAGCAACCTTTACAATAAGCCCGAACGGCTTCTACTATGCCTAGCTAATACCAATACTCGTTTATCCATACCCATATCTTGTCTCTACCTAAGTGACCCGCCGTTAGTAACGAGTGAACGCGGTGGATGAGTAGTAGGTAGGTAGCGGTATCATCGGAATTAATAAGCACCCTCCCTCTATAGTACGCCTTGCCTCCCGCCGTAGAGCATTCAGCGAAAGCGACCTTCAACTTCTTTCTAATATAGAGGCGCCATTCAGTACGGCCTAGATCTCTTAGGCAGCTGACGGCCTCCTGCATCAAGGTTGACTAGTCGTAGCTCTCGTTAATAATATCGTCAGTCGACTTGTCCGGCTCCTCCAAGGTATCTAGGGATAGTAGGAAGACCTCCTCGTCGAAGTCGAGGACGTTAGTAACTATAGCCGACAGGGAGAGGCACCCATCCTCAAAACGAGCTAGGTCAATAAGTTTGCGATTCCTAACCTTCAGACAGTGATCATCCATATCCAGCGGCACGTCCTCTGGTTTCCTGCTCAGCGCGTCTGGACGAAAATTCCGTAATCCCGGTATATAGCGGATTAAGAAGTTAAAGCGTGATAGGAATTGTGACTACTGTATATAGCGGGGTGTAAGCTGCTTATTTATCGTGAAGGTCTTTAAATTCTTGTGATCCGTAACGATATCGAAAGGTTGCTGGGCGCCCTCCAATTCTGGACGCCATTCTTCCAGAACTTTAATGATAGCAAGGAACTCTTTATCATAGATATTGTAATTGCACTCTGCCGCTGAGTGTCGTGCCGAAAAGTAAGCGACTGGGTAGAGCACGCCGTCATCTCCGTACTGGGAGAGGGTGCCGCCAGACGCCCAATTGGAAGTATTAATTTCGACGACTGTCTTCTTAGACTAATCGTAGATACGCAAGGTCGGTCCGCTTGTAAACACAATCTTCAAAGCTTCGAAAGCGGACTGCTGTACTACGGTCCATACCTATTCCGCGTCCTTCTTCGTAAGGTCATAAAGTAGTACCGCCATTGTCGAGAAGCCTTTGATAAAACGACGATAAAAGTTAGCAAATCCCAAGAAACTTTACAAAAACTTCTTAAACGTTGGAAGCTTCTAGTCCGTAATAGCTTTAACCTTCTCTAGGTCCATCTCGATGCCGCCAGGCGTGATGATTAGCCCGAAGTATTTAGTTTTCTTGGTATAAAACTCGCACTTGTCGATATCGACCTGCAAGCTAGCCTTTTCTAAACGGGCAAGAACATCGTTTACGTATTTCTGGTACTCTTCCTTGTTATCCGAAAAGATGAGGATATCATTTAGGTAGGCGGTCGCGTAGATATCTAAGATATCGTGCAAGATGTCGTTAACGTAGTTTTGGAATGCGCCTGGCGCTCCCTGTAGGCCGAAAGGACATACGAATAATTCAAAGAGACTAAAACGGGTGACAAATGCCGTTAGCCATTCGTGTCCCTCCGCGACGCGAATGCGGTTGAAAGCGGCGATAATATCCAGTTTGGTGAAGATCTTTGCTTTGTAAATAGCGTTAAGGGTTTCTTTAATTAAAGGGAGCGGGTAGCGACTTTTGAAAGTGACGTTGTTGATTCCTCTGTAGTCCACGCAAAGTCTGACACCTCCGCCGGGTTTCTTTACCAGCAGAATCTGGGAAGCGGCTTCGGATTGTAAAGGACGGATGAACCCTGTGCGAAGATTATCGTCAATCCATTTCTTAATCACGCTCAGCTCATCGGGATTGAATGCCCTAGATTTCGTATAGGGTGCTTGCTCGCCCGGGCGGAGCTCAATCTTAAAGTCGTACGAGTAGTGAGGGGGTAAGACCGTGGCGTTACGAGGTCTAAAAACGTTAAGGTGGTTCTAATGCTGTTTGGGGAGCTTCTCCTTAATCTGGGAGTTAGTTTTAGGTAGCTTATTAGTTTTTTCGTAGAATTTGGCTGCATCTTCTTCCGTGATGCTAGTTAGCTTGATAGCTTCGCAGCGCTCGTAATCCTCCTCTGCGTTGCCGCTGAGGTGTACGTGCTTAGCGATCTTTACTGCTCGGATGGCGACCTTGGAGCCCTTGCCAGCGCAAGCATTAATCTATAGGTGGTAACGCTTGCCTAGCAACTTCTTGTATTTAGCACCGTCGCCGTTCTAGATCTCCTGCTCCATTTCTGGGGTGAGGTTAGCCAAACCGCTTGGTGTATTGTAGTCGTACTTAATTCCTGTCCCTGCCCCTCTATTAACGACGCTTTTATCGTCTCTATACTCCTTAGGCTTTAGGGCGCCCCCCTCTACCTCTTTGGCCCGGGCCTCCTCCTCCGCCCTAGCCTCCTCTATAATCTCGCAGATCTCTATATACGAAGTGCGGAACGCTCGTAGATTAAACTTCTCGTATAACTAGTTGAAACCGGCGGCCGTTATATCCTTAATATCCGTTGGGTTGATAGGGTCGCTCGAGAAGTATAATCGGCGTACTACAACGCGGTAGTAGGGATCGGACCTCCGCTAGCCAGCCACGGTGCGGCAGACGGCGGGCTTAGTCCGCTTAGGGGCCGCGATTAGGGTGTTAGAATCCTTAACCGGGGTATTAGGGGGTCCGTTTTCAACAACGTCGGGGACGAAGTCCGCGATTAGGGTGCTAGGGCGGTCGGCCTTAACCATACCTCGCATAGTTTCGTAATGACGCGTATAGGCGTGCTTCTAAACCTTTGGAGCGTATTATAAAGAGGGCGAGAGGTTAGCGGGAAAGCAACGGTCCGCACAGTAATTATTAAAGGTAACGGCGCCGTCTGGCTATAACATTGTAGGGTTATAAAGCTTAAGCTATAGCATGCCTAGGATTACGGGGTAATCGGCCGCCAAATTATAGGCTAGTATAGCGATCGTTTCTATGTAGTAGCCGATCCGCAGCTAAACCTCACAATAGTAAGTGATAAGATCCTTGGGCACGCCGTTAGCTAGATATAAGGCCTTTGGTTTGGGGAGTCTCAATAGCGGGATAGTATAATAGGCGGCAAAGTTGCGATTAATAAAGGCGAGAGCGGAGCATCCGCTATCGATTAGAGCGGCATATTTGCTACGTTGATTGCGCAGTTTATGAACGATTTGAGTAGAGAGAAGGATAGAATTATTATTATAGCTATCTAAATTTGAGTTCTTGAGTTGAACTACTTCTAGGTCTACTAGATTATTCTCCCCCTTATTTGTCATTATTACGGACGACGGCCTCTCCAAGCAACTTAGTAGAGAGGCGGCGTATTTCCCGCGTTGTATTCTACGGGTTGGGTAGGAGCTGGAGTGGGCGCTGCGGCGGGCTCACCGGTAGCGACGGCGTTAACTCGAGCGCTGTCATTGCCGTTGTTGCCGTAACCAAACTGTCCCATAGCCGGTCTGCCACGGTTATTATTGTTATTGTAGCCGCCTCTGCCGCGACGGTTGCGGCGATCGCGCTCCCTCTACTCCTTAGGGATGCCAGTGTTAATACTATTGCGGCATTTATAGGCGTAGTGACCTAGTCTAGCGCAGCGCTTGCAAAGACTATTCTGCATACAGTAGTCGATAACCGCCTTATCGATCATACGAGACAGTTGAACGTCGAAGGCGTTTATAGCGTCGAGATCCATAGCGGTGCCGCCTTGGCTAACGGTGCGCTCGGTGGAAGCGGAACCGCCGCTAAGGCTAGAGTTGTTTTTATAGAACTGGACGGTGGTCTTGTTGCGCCAGTCGCGCTCCTCGAGGTTGGTAGCGAGCTTGCGGTGTAGGGCAAGCCACTTGTCGTAATCGTTGAGAGCGGGGAGCTCCTGCTGATAAGCAATAGCATTACGGATCTCGTTAGTGACCTTTATTTTTAGGTAATGGGTCTTTATGGAGTCGTCGAGGTCGTAGCGGTCGATAAGGGTGGTAAATCTGTCCTCAAAATCGAGCTACTTCTAACCCTTGGTCATTTTTAGGGTCTCGAAGTTACGACGGGACTCGAGGGTAAGATCTATACGGTCATACTTGGTATCGAAGTGAACGAGCAGATCCTCGCTAGTCTTCTACTTCCTTTTATCCTTGTCGGCTTCCTTTAGTAACGGCATGGCCTAGGTGGAGAGGGCGTGAAAGGCAGCGCCACTAAGGCACTGCATAATCTGGGCGAACTTGTAACGCTTATCTTAATCGAAGTACTAAGCATCCTAAAACCAACAGAGCTCGATCTTAGTACGCCAGGCGCGGTAAGACTCAATGCGTTTGACGGCGGTACTGCCTTCGCCGGTAAAGACTTTAGGGTCCTTACTAATCCTAAATTTGGGGGTAGACATGTCGTCGTCCATAGGGACAACTTCGGGAGGGATAACTCCTAAGCGCATAGTCTTCTTAAGATCTTTAATAGTATCGTTCTTCTCCTTGAGTTTGGCGGTGACGTCCTTCTTAAGTTTACTGTGGACGTCGGTGGCAACATCAAGCGCGGTATTGGTATCGGCAAGCTTGCTCTGGGTAATAGTGAGCTGCTTTTCGAAATAGGTGATTTTGTCGTTGAGCTCAGCAATAGTCACGTCCTGGTTTGCCAGCTGCTCCGCGTTATCGGCGAGCGCGTCGTTAGCGACTGCGACGAAGGAGTTTGCCTTGATTACGTTCTGGTCGATGAGTCGGGCGAGCGCGATAATAGTGTGGCCGAAAGCGGGGTGGTTAGTAAGCTTAGAGGCGGTGTTAAGGTCGCTCTACTCAACTGGGGCACCGGGGTCAGGACTACCGTTGAGAGCCTCTATAATGTTCTCGAAGAGTTGTTCGTAAGCGGGGTCGACGATAAAGCCGATGGCGGAGATGGCAACGTCAACGTCGGTGACGGACGACATTCATTAGCTCGATTAATAAAGGGGATGAGTGCTACCTTGTAGGTGGGAAGCCCTACCTTGTAGGCGCTGGGGAGAATCGCGGTGCGATTTGTGGTGTTGCTGGTCGGACTCGAGGTCGAACCTGCTAGCGGCGTAGTGCGACCGAAACTGTCGTAGTGCGATGAGAAGGTCGCGGGCACGTCGGAGATTCTCACGACGGCGGCGATTGATTGAGATGGAGTTGTACGCTCGCAGCGTAATAGTGGGTACAACTAACTATTACGGTGCAGGGCGAGGTAGGGGGTAGATGTGATATACGTAGTTGTACGAGGAGAGAGGAAGGGAAGAGAGGGAGGTGTACGGTTTGGATATAGGGTAGGGCTGAGCTATGCCCTGGATCTAGATTGAG
>MU859355.1:0-28788 GCA_033297205.1 Pseudoneurospora amorphoporcata
TATATCCAGACCGCACTCCTCCCTCTTCCCTTCCTCTCTCTCCGTACAACTACGTATATCCAACCTACCCCCTACCTCGCCCTGCACCGTGATAATCTTCGTCCAGACGCGTTGAGTAGGAAACTAAAGGACGTGCCGCTAAATATAGATAATTACTATTTGAAGGCTAGGAATCGTAAACTCATTAACCCAGCCCGCTTTAAGGATAGGTACCTCTCCCTATCGGCCATAGCTACTAACGTCCTCGACTTCGACGAGGAGGTCTTCCTACTATCCTTAGATACTTTGGAGGAGCCGGACAAGTCAACCGACGACATTATTAACGAGAGTTACGATTAGTCAACCCTAATGTAGGAGGCCGTCAGCTGCCTAAGAGATCCAGGCCGCACTAAATAGCGCCCCCATATTAGAAAGAAGCTAAAGGTCGCTTTCGCTAAATGCTCTACGGCGGGAGGCAAGGCGTACTATAGAGGGAAAGTACTTATCGATCCCGATAATACTGCTACCTACCTATTACTTATCTACCGCGCTTACTCGTTACCAACGGCGGGTCACCTAGGTAGAGACAAGATATAGGCATGGATAAACGAGTATTGGTACTGGCCAGGTATGGTAGAAGCCGTTCGGGCTTACTGTAAAGGTTGCCTGGTGTGTTCAAAAATGAAGGTATCGCGGCGTGCTAAAGTAAGTTATCTCAAGTCTATACCCGCGGCCTACGTGCTATAGACGGACATCTCAATTGATTACGTCTCTCCGTTGCCAGAAAATTTACATCTAGGTCAGAAGTTCAAGCACATCGCCGTCGTAGTAGACCGCCTGACGAAGATGCGCCACTATATCCCTACTGTCACTATAGAAGCGGAAGAACTGGCGGACCGCTTCATTAACCGCATTTACATCCTTCACGGCCTACCAGATACCGTTATTTCCGACCGCGGCTCCCAATTCGTTTCTCTATTCTAATCTACGATCTACAGACGCCTAACCATTAAGAAGCTATTAAGCTCCGCTTTCTACCTACAAACCAATGCCCAGACGGAGCGCATCAACGCAGAGATGGAGCAATATCTACGTATCTTCGTCAACTGGGCACAGACAGACTGGGCACGATAGCTCCTACTAGTAGAGTTCGTAGGTAATAACATGGTTTCTGAGACTACGGGCGTAACTCCCTTCTTTACCAACTATAGCTTTCACCCCCGCATGGGCGTTGAGCCCGCAGCGGTTGTACCATCAGAAGGCTTCTCACCGGCACAACAGAAAGAATACTTGAAGGCTAACGAGCTGCTCGCTCGTTTCGAAACTATTTAGGATTATGTACGTACCTCTATAAAGAAGGTGTAAAATAAATACGAGGCCAACGCTAACGAGAATCGGTCGGACGCACCAAAATACCGCTCTAGTAATTTCGTCATGCTGAATACAACCAATCTCAACGACGGCAGGCCACACGACAAGCTTTACCCCCGATAGGAGGGCCCTTTTAAGGTGGATTAGGCACGTTCCTATAACGTCAAGCTAATCTTACTTACCAATATAAAGTGCTCGCCAGTTTTCTATATCTCTATAGACAAACCTCACCACGCGGGCCTTCCTAACTAAGCCAATTTGCAGGGCAACGTGCGAGCTAACGAAGGCAAGATAATAATTAAAACTAATGATCACGAAGAAGTAGCAGAGTAGGAACTCGACAGGCTGTTAAATTACTTCCAACGAGGAGGCAACCGTCACTGGTTCTACACCGTGAAGTGGAAGCATTACAACCCCACCGACGAGCCCCTTGACAACGTTAAGGGAGCAAGAGAAGCCGTCACCACCTTCCATCGCGATTACCCAAATGCGCCCATCCCGCCAGCGGTTCGAAACTAGCCAGAAATCAAGGCCATACTTCAAGAATAGGCCCCAACCCCGAAGCGGAAAGCCTAGGCGCCCCAAACACGCTATACGACGCCTCTAACCCCGCCCCCGAAACGTTCTAGACGTATTGCCGACCTGAAAGAGTAGATTAATGCTGCCGTCGCGGACATCGCGGTTGACTATGAAATACGAGGGTCCGCGATCGAGGTCGTAAGCCGGGAGCTCGAACCTTTAATCGAGGAGGATTCAAGGAAGATGGACCAGTTCCTCAGTAGAGTATTTGGGAGGCTGGCGGAGGTCTGGCAGGGTATGCGGCCTCTAATAAGGAATGTGTAGGCATAGTTAGAGGATGGGACCTACCAATAGGATGATGACGACAGCGCGGCCGTTTAATCGCGGATCACGAGCGCTCAGTCACGGATCGAGGAGTTAGAAGACGGGGATTGAGGGATAATCTATCATTTCATATATATATACTAGATAGAGGGTTTGAAGCTCTGTGAGCTTCTTTTGTAGGGAGGTAGTATTATAGGATTACCTGTGATAGCACTAGTAATACGCTATACGATTGGTATAGCCATCGAGTCTCTATTGGCTATTGGCTAATAGGATCGCACGTATGTAGGCACTAGTGGGCCTTAGTTTGGATCTAAGGTATAGCTCAGCCCTACCCTATATCCAAACCGTACACCTCCCTCTCTTCCCTTCCTCTCTCCTCGTACAACTACGTATATCACATCTACCCTCTACCTCGCCTTGCACCGTAATAACCTCCTCCGCTAGTGCGGGTAAGAAAGCGGCGACCTCGCTAATGTACTTCCTTCCTTCGGTTCGTTTTAAGATTTCGATAATCTCTTCCTTAATCTTCAACGGCCGGTCCGCTTTGTCGAAAAACTTCTTTATATCTTCCTCGTCAACCTTGGCTAGATATATCTGTCGAAGGATCTCCTCACACACGGGCGCGTCGGTCTCGAGATTTCTAATAAGGTTAACTACTTTAGCAAGGATCGCGGCTTCTCGGGTATCTTCTAAAGCATAAATACTAGCCATTTCGTCAATAAAGTTATAAAGTACAGGGGGTAGACTTTCTTTATATTTCCTTCCGTCGCTTTCCATAATACTATTAACTATTTCTTCGGTCAAATCCAAATCCTAGAGATCCGCTATAGCTACTAACTTCTCGATTTCAGCGTAGTTCGTAACGTACGGCTACAATTGCTACTTCTCGTAGATAAAATTGAACGCGGCCGCATTAAGCGCCCTAATGTCGCTAGGGTTGAGCTTGTAGTTGGATTCGCGGTAACGGCGATACTAGGGACGATACGTGCCAATGGAGACGCGGCGGCCGGCTACGCGGACGTAAGGCTCGTAGAGCGCGGGGCTCTTGGTCTTAATGAGGAGAGCGGCGGTGCCTGTAACGGCGATCTTAAACTCAGCCCTCTGGGCTACCAACGCTTTAACAGGCGCGGGGACCGTACGATAGCCGGTCTTAGGGTCGATCTTTGGGGTGAGTTTAGTAACGGTAGGTAGGAGTTCAGGAGCGGGCGAGGGCTCTGGAGCCGTCTGAATCTTCTCTTTCTTGATGGCCGGGAGAGAGAAAGGTTTGATCTTCTCTTTCTTGATGGCCGGGAGAGAGGAAGGCTCAACCTCCTCCTTCTCGATGGCTGGAGAGGTAGGTTCAGTCTCCTCCTTCTTGGGCGGCGGAATAGTGGTTTGACGGACAGCGGCTACTGAGACCCGGCTGATGAGGGCTCTGGGTGCCGCCGTTTGGTGTTTGGAGAGATCCGCTGGCAAACAGCGGCCTCGGCAGGCGGCGTAGCTAAAGTGCACACCACACTACTCGTAGTCGATTTCTAGCTGATAGTACTGCATCTATGGAAAGCCTAAGATGATTGGGTATTTCCTAGAGATATCGTGAACTAGGAAGATGATCGTTTCCTCGTAATAGCCGATATGGAGCTTAGCTATCACCCCTTCAGAGATAATACCTTTGACTACTCCGTTAGCAAGAACGAGCTTCTTTGCTTTCAGCAATCGGAAACGGGGAAGGTTATATTCAATAACGAAAGAGCGATCAATAAACGCAAAAGCGGAATATCCGCTATCGATAAGGGTAATACAATGGTCTTTGCGCGTACAAGTTACAATGTAAGAGGATAAGAGTATTGAATTTAGAGAAGCAAAACTATCTAACGATTAAACCTTAATCTCTTCCAAACCCTCTGATTCCGTAGAGTTTGAAATTCGTCTTTTAGTTGTAACCCGGCAAGGCCTCTACACGCGATTGGGCGCAGAGGCTAGGCGTTTTCTTGGTCGACGTTATTGTGATACTCTCCTCCGGCGGCGGGCTCAGTAGGGGGTGCGGCCGGGGCGGCTGGAGCGGCGTCGGCGGCGCGGACCTACTCCTAGTCACGGCCTTTACCGCGGTTCTTCTTCTTCGATTTCTTACCAGCGGGGTACTAAGGGCCCTTCGAACTGTAATTAACTAACGAGGTGCAGTCGCGGGCGATGTAACCGGGCTTGCCGTAACGGCGGCAGAGGCTATTACAAGAGCGTTAGTCGAGAACGTCCTTATAGATAAAGACAGCGAGATCAACGGCATTAAGGTCCATCTTATTGCCACCCTAACTAACGGGGACGTCGTTAGCAGCGAGTTTGGTACTAGAGCGGCCACTGTTACCGTTACTGTTACCGTTGTCACTACCGGGGTTGAAGAAGTGGTTGGCCATCTTCTGACGATGGTCCGCGTCTTCCAGGTTTCCGGCGACGGTGCGGCAGATCTCTAACCAACGCTTGAAGTCGTTTTTAGGAGGGAGGTCGCGATAGGCGAAGGCGTTACGAAGACGTTTGTTGATCTTATTTCTAAGATGATGGACCTTCATTGAGTCGTTGAGACCGCAAAGGTTCATTAAGTTAGTCAACTCAAGCTCGAAATCCGCGAAGGATATATTCTTTATGTACAGCTCCTGTAAGCGGCGGCCGGCGTCTATCTTGAGATTTACGTTCTAAAAACGAAAGATTAGGTACTCTATAAACTCGACACCGGTCTTCCAATGCCAGATCGTGCTGTCGGGGTCGGACTGGATTACATCTAAATCGTCTTAGATACCGGACAGGATCTTAGGGCCTAGTAGCATAGTTGTGCGGATGATTTTGACGTCCTCCGAGGCGTAAAGAGCGGCGTCGCACTTCTATTGTGATAAAATATAGAAACGCTAGGCTTTGAAGATTTTACACCTGCGAGCGGGGCTGCTAGCCTCCTTACCAGTGAAGATAGGTGGGTTCTCCACCGTCTGACGAAGAGAGGAAGACATAGCTGCCTTAGTGGTCGTGACTGGGGCTGCTCCGTTACTGGGTGCCTGTGTCTTGAGAGTATTATACTCCGCGAGCAGAGTGTCATAAGCGGTCTTGAGGTTGACGAAGTCGAGGTTCTTCTGGTCGAAATTGGACTGGGCGTCGTTGGCCACCTGGCGGGCAGTCTTGAGCTCCTCCTTAGCGCGTGCGAGGTCGCTAACAACGTCGTCGTAAAACTCGAAGTTACTACGGTAGAGGCGACTGAGGGGCGCGATAATAGACTGGAAGGCAAGGTAGTTGGCGATAATAGCCGCGGTTTCGAAGTGTTTACGGGGAATAGGCAGGCCGTCCTCCTGATCGAGGCCTTCAAGAAGGTTAGTGAGAGCTGCGTCCTTAGGAATCTCGGAGAGCGCGGTACGGCAAATTGTAGTATCGAGCTTAACTTCGAGGGTTTTGTCAATAGCGGAGCGCAGCGAATTTAAATCGAAAGCGCTAGGGGCTCTAGGAACTATAAGATTAGGAAGATCACCGCCACTAGTACTGCTGTCAGGGGAGAAAAGGGCGGGATCGCTATCGTCGCGAGATATGAGACAAAAGAGAGAGTCCGTTACCGGGACCGTTTAACAAAAGAGAAGGTCCGCTACTAGGACCGTTTGAAGCAGTCGAGACAAGGCGAGCTCTTATTTACTAGATGAAGAGTGCCTACCCTTACTCACTAGTGAAGGGCGGTATTGAGTCTAGACTAAACGACGGTCGCGACTATGACTGTCGATGCTTGGGAGTGCTGGGTTTAGCGACTCGTAACGAGGCGATCCCTGCACGCGCGCGCGCGATTGAAGAAATTAATCGCACGATGAAAGATGGGTTTGCGCTGTGAACGCAATAGTTAAAAGGTGCAATTAACTATCACGGGCAAAGGGGAGGAAGGTTAGGTATAAATATTAGATATGCGTAATTATACGAAGAGAGGAAAGGAGAGAAGTGCAGATGTGCGCTCGGGAGATTGGCCTTTATGGGACTCGAGCCGTGAACCTTAGTGGGTCTACGGCGGGAGGCTATTGGCTAATTAGAGTAGATAGTAATAGTTATCTTAGAAGCAACCAACACTGGCACATACGACACAGGCTAACCCTGTGACATTTTTTGCGTTCCTTAGGAGAAGTTCCTTCTCCCGCCTTCGCTTCGGAGCGTCCGGACTCGGCCTGGAGCTGTGCTTCCAGCTAGTTAATGCGGTCCTACATAGCCTTGAATTATTAATGTACGGCGGTGACGTTCAGGGGTTCGCCCTGAGTGGTGGGTCCGGCGGAGGAAGATATGGTGAAGCGAAGATACCTTCAGTACTATCCGAAATAGGCCAAAGGGAGTAGTCAACGTGTAACGAACGGCAGTCTGATCTACCTAAGTGGGATAGCTGAAGGTAAAGACTATTAGTGCTGTTCGGTAAAGCCAAAAGGTTCACAACAAGTATAGTAGCGTTATACGTATCTCAGTAATAAAGATTAATTGACTACTATCGAACTATCTAACAATCTAAGTTCTCCAATCGCCCCTTTATACTATATGCTCTGGATGCTTCTTCGTAACGTGGTGAGCCCAGCTCACCACTATAGCCATAGCTTGCTCCTATTGTCGTAAGCTTAGCTTGACTAGTGAACTTAGCTCGATTGGTGAGCCCGGCTCGACTGGTGAGCCCGGCTCGACTAGTAAGCCTGGCTCGACTAGTAAGCCTAGCTCGACTAGTAAGCCTAGGCCTACCCCGAGCTTCCCCTACTATAGTTACATTGCCTAACCTTCGCGTAGCTATTGTGTACCAGTAGCTTGGTTGACCCGTGTCCTTGATTATTAGTTCGTAATATATAAGCTTTTGTTGCATTCTATAATAACAAATTAATTTAGGCAGAATGCTGAATAGGTTCGAGAATCTAGAATTGTAACGAACGGCAGTCTGATCTGCCTAAGTGGGATAGCTAAAGGTAAAGACTATCAGTGCTATTCGGTGAAGCCAAAAGGTTCACAACAAGTATGGTAGCGTTATACGTGTCTCGGTAATAAAGATCAATTAACTACTATCGAACTATCTTGCTAGCTGGTTCCCTAGGTGCCTTCTTATATCTCTGCTATTGATTGGGACCCGAGTGTCCTCAGACTCTTGATATTGTCCTGGCTCACTTAGAGAGTCTGGCTCACTTTGTGAGCTGGCTCACCGTGTGGCCCTGGCTCACGCGTGAGCCTGGCTCACGACGTGAGCCCTCTTAGCTTGTGAGCCCTCTTAGCTTGTGAGCCCTCTTAGCTTGTGAGCCCTCTTAGCTTGTGAGCCCTCTTAGCTTGTGAGCCCTCTTAGCTTGTGAGCCCTCTTAGCTTGTGAGCCTTCTAGTCTTCTATCTTACTGGCCTCTATGGTTATATGGCCCCGCCTTTGTGTGTCTTGGTAACTTGGTTGGCCCGTACCACTCGCTCAAGTCCGTAACAAGAATGCAGTAGTAAAACCTCTATGTTCTAATAGATTCTATAGAGGCTAAGTTGACTGATTCTATAACGTAGAAGGAATAGTATCCTCAGCAATCAACCTTCTATACTACAAGGTAGTACAAGGCAGTTACAAAGTATAGTACTAGCCACACGTTAATAACAAGCTACGACCGGAGATATCAAGTGGCTAGAACTTTTACAATCGATAACCGTCTTTCTATACAATTTTCTACTTATCTACGATTGGGATATAGACCTAAACAAATAGCAAGATAAAAACAACCATAATTACTTTGCAAGCATTTTAGAGTATTCAAAGATAGGGTTGGAAGGTTGTTAAAATGCGGCGATTAGGATACGGAATGTCGTATTATAAGAGGTGAAATAGTATAGAGTTGTAGTAAAGAATCTTCACGAAGAAACGGCGGTTCTTGAGAGGGTATTAAGGAGTATGAGCAACCTAAAAAAGACTTACCTAGTTACCAAAGATTCAAAAAAGGAAGATGTAAAAGAAACAATCGTAAATCAACTTATTAAGGACAAGGGCCAATGGACGCTTCTATGCTTGGCGGCAGGAAACGGGCATAAGACGGTCGTAAAATTGCTTCTCGACACCGGCAAGGTCAACTTAAATAGGGAGGAGCTACGGACGACGCCGTAGCTTGCGGAGCAAAGAGGCTATAAAGCGATAGTTAAAGTGCTTTTCGATACTAGCAAGGTTGACGCAGGTACTAAGGATGAGAATAGACAGACAGCGCTGCATCAAGCGGCGATAATTGGGTATAAGGTAGTCGTTCAGCTACTTCTCGATACTAACAAGGTTAATGCAAGTACTAAGGATGAAAATAGACAGACAGCGCTACATCGAGCGGCAGAAAATAGGCATAAGGCGGTTATTAAACTGCTTCTCGATATTGGCAAGGTTGACGTAGATATGAAGGACGGGGATAGACGGACAGCGCTATATTGTGACGAACGGCAGTCTAATCTGCCTAAGTAGGATAACTAAAGGTAAAGACTATTAGTGCTATTCGGTGAAGCCAAAAGGTTCACAACAAGTATGGTAGCGCTATACGTGTCTCGGTAATAAAGATCAATTGACTACTGTCGAACTATCTAACAATCTAAGTTCTCCCGTAGTCCCTTTATACTTCCTCGCCCTACTGCGAAATATCTGTCCTCGGATGTTCACGCGGTTGTGAACCCTTATAGAATATGTAATGGCTCACTCTGGTATTAGCTCACCGTGAGCCCTGCTCACCGTGAGCCTGGCTTACTGTAAGCCCGTACGTCAGTAAGCCTACATACGCCCTTCTAGCCCGTACTTGACCTCTCGGGTATTACACTAGTTATCACCAGTAAGTAGTTGGGTCTTAGGCGACCTTAGTGTCGCTCAAGTTCGTAACATATATACAGCAGCAAGGAATAGGCATAAGGCGGTTGTTAAGCTGTTTCTCGATACTGGCAAGGTTGACGCAAATGCGAAGGACGGGGCTAGACGAACAGCGCTGCATCTAGCGGCAGAGAATAGGCATGAGGCGGTTATTAAGTGTGACAAGGACTGTAATCAGGGCTTGGAACAGTAGTTCAAATTCAGCTAATAAACTACTTTGGTCTCGAAGGCCTTGTTGATCCCTCTCGACATCCATGAGAAGGCCGGGCTTCAAGGCCTTCTTATGCCAAAAGGAATCAGTACGTACTTGAGGTACGTATCGAGCCTTGTCACCTGAGGCTTCAAGGCATTTGTCTAGCAGTCTATGTACATATAGATCTTTCGGAATGCCTTCATCCATTTCCTATCTTCCATCTAGCGCCGTCCTTCATCCGGGCACCCTGCTCCTTGCTTGGTTGGCTATGGTTGTTCCTAGGATGACTAGGATTGTCTTGTGGTGATCTTTCAGTGTCTTCGGCACTTCCGTGGTTAGCTCTCTAGCCCAATGGTATCGAAGGAAGTTCGGGTAAGTAGTACCGGTGGCCAAGAGTCCGGCCGAAGTAGGTATTGCGGCCGGAGGCCTCCGGACACCTCTAAGGAGGCCTCCGGCCATCTCGAGGCTGATGCCAAGCGTCGAAGGTAAGTATGGCCTAGTTGCCTGAGGCATCCAGCCGTATAGCAAGGCTTAGGTCCAAGCCGTGCGGCTCCTTAGAAGCCTGGTAAGTGTGACGAACGGCAGTCTGATCTGCCTAAGTGAGATAGCTGAAGGTAAAGACTATCAGTACTATTCGGTAAAGCCAAAAGGTTCACAACAAGTATAGTAGCGTTATACGTGTCTCGGTAATAAAGATCAATTAACTACTATCGAACTATCTAACAATCTGAGTTCTCCAGTCGTCCCTTTATACTACATGCTCTGGATGTTTCTTCGTAACGTGGTGAGCCCAGCTCACCACTATAGCCATGGCTTACTCCTATTGTCGTGAGCCTGGCTCGACTGGTGAGCTCGGCTCGACTGGTGAGCTCGGCTCGACTGGTGAGCCCGGCTCGACTAGTGAGCCTGTGCCGGCCACGAGCTTCCCCTACCATAGTTACATTGCCCAGCCTTCGCGTGGCTATTGTGTACCGGTGGCTTGGTTGACCCGTGTCCTTGATTATTAGTTCGTAATAGTAAGGCTTAGGGTCGAATGTTCGTGTGATATTAAGCTGCTTCTCGATACTAGCAAGGTTGACGCAGATACGAAGAACTGGGATGGATAGACAGCGCTGCATTGGGCGGCAGCGTATAGGCATAAGGCGGTTGTTAAGCTACTTCTCGATACTAGCAAGGTTGACGCAGATCTTAAGGATAGGGCTAGATGGACAGCGCTGTATTGGGCGGCGGCGAATAGGCATGAGGCGGTTGTTAAGCTACTCAGACTTGCATCCTAAGAGGCAGGCTTGGAAGACAACTCCACCTCGAGTTAGCCTTTCATAATCTTTCCTCCTACAAGAATTGATCTTGGCTTATTCCCTAATCTTTATTGTTTGGCTTGGAATAGGATAGTTCTTAAATTACTTGCAACGGCCAGAACGTACTCTGGCTGCCACCAAATTACTAACCGTTTAGTTGTAACCTCCAGGAACGGATGATATCTATTAGCAGCGTATCAGGACTGGTTTGATTTATTAGTTTCTCGTAAGACATATAATGTATTCTATATCTTTCTTAATTCCTTTCTTTTTATTTCATTTTTCTAGCATGCCACCAAAAGGGTCTGGGATGATAGGCAAATTTATAGGAAATTCGTAAATTCTAGTAACCTTCTACTATTGTCGAGCTAACGTATTCTATTACTACGAAGCAAAACGATTCCATTCCCTAACTCTCCTTTTCCAAGTGCCTATACGGTCTAAATACTATAGAATTAACCTGTAATTACCTAGTTGTCATCGGGTTAGCCTTTTATCTCGCCCTATAATACCAGTTATAGCCAAGCTTAGTACAGTCGTAGAAGCCTCGATTCTCCTCGATCGAATAAGTAGTCTCTTCCTTAGTAGTGCTTAGGTAAGTCAACACACTTGAAGTAGTGTCGCCATAGCTACATAGTCTTCTTTAGTCTAAATGCGAGAGATCGCGGTTTAACATGCGGCTTCATACCACTAACTAGGTGTTGAAGGTACTGTTACAGCGCTGGCAGACCACTACACCTCTAGGGTATGTTCCAAAAAGATACAAGTAGCCGAAGCTAGCAGTTCGGTCGCTCAAGTGGTCTTATATAGTTACAATGGCAGTCAAAAGGCACAGCTGCAAGGCTGCTATCATAGGTACTCTAAGACTGACTTCACACTAGGTAGTAATTCGGCTCGTATAAGTGATAAAATGCTATCCTTCTTTCTGGATTAACTATGCTGACCAATGGGAAGAAGCTCAGTCTTGTGAATGGTCGTTACTGCTACTCCGACATCTACAGTTCAGAATTCCGCCTGCGGCTTTGAACTTGGTTGTAATAACCTAGAATAGAACAGCGAGTTCTACAACTTTACGCCCTCGCCGCTGAAGGATAAAGGTCACCGTGTGCTGCCATAGAACCATAGTATCGAAGCCTAATTTAGAATTAACGTTCAATGTGCTAGCCCGTCTCATAGCCTTAGCCGCGCTTGGCGTGAGTGATGGGATGAAAACGCTTCTAGAAACGCCGGCGTTTCTCACCACTGCCAGCGTATGAAGGGTTAATTTTTTACTTTTGCCATAGCGTGGCACTTACAGAAAAGTGTCCAGCTGCTAACCTCTGTTCTCCTACTTTCTGTAGGATTAACGTACTCGCCCTAACATTTATATCCGGCAGAGGTGTAGCTGAGTCATCCAAACCCCTATTAAAAACTCCTCCTATAGATAATGTTCCCCTCACTAAGCTTGTGTATGAGAGTGAGAAGGATAGGAAACGGGTCTTTTAATTACGTGGTAGAGTCAAAAAACTGAACAATCACCTCCCGTATCAAATCGTTCGTTACGGAGGCATTATAGTAAGTGGGGAGCCGGCGCTAAAAAGATGAATATAATTAGGCGGATTACAAGAAAAGTTGACCGTCCTAACACTGCGGCTAGATCTTTTACATGGGTAACACCAAGATTGCACTTGGTCAGAAGACTATTCCTGATTAGTTCTTCGTACTCCTTGGCTCAATTATGTGTATGCAGATGAGAGCGTGGCAAGGGAATCTCTCGCTCTTATCTTGTTGGATCACGGTTTAGTAATCCACTACGACAAACTAATAACAATAACCTCCTTCATATACCTGCCTTAACCTACCTTCTTCATCTGCCTTTATTAGCCTACCTCTTCCCTTCCATCCTAGCATATCATAACCATAGCGGTTGGCTTGCAACACACTGCCGGCGCAGCCGCCAACACCTTTGTAGACGAGTTGATTAGCTGAGAGAGCTGTATGCTAGGGCTGCGAAACAGGGTGACGGCGGCGTTGAGAGTGATAAGGTAACTACAGCTCTAGGATCAGAAGCGGGCAGCTAGGATGGGATGGCTTTAAGCCTGAGCCAGTGGGGGCCCGTGTCAGCAGCCCCGCCCTCTGGCATACTTGCATAGGGCTTGGCTCGAAGCGAGGCTGGAAGCCTTGATATCAAAACAAACGCTACCCGAAGTGAACCCTCTGGTTGCCTTTTTGGCATGTCCTCCATTGCAGCATCAAAGCTGCATTTGATCCTTGAAAGATGAAACGTTGATGTGGCACGCTAACATTAGGCTTGATGCTAAGTGCGGCGCTACGAAGATCCCTCCACCTTTCCGCCGCTAGAGGGTGTGTAATCCATTAGGCGTCATTCCCCTATCTTTATCTCTTTTCCATTATCACTGGCGTCCTTCCGGACCATCGTTTCCAGTGTAATAGCAACCAGTTAGGGTAAACAGTTACACCAGACCAGACTAGGAGATAGTAACTGAATAAGCCTCAAGGGAATATGGATATCCCAAAAAGACTCTTCTGGCGTCACGCCGGTCACATTCCGGAGTACTAGCTGACAACAAACAACTCTGGTAACACATGTCTTAGATCCAGCGGGAAATGTATATCGTGCGGCCAAATTTCCCCTAGTATCTCATACGGAAGTCCTTACAATTATAATAAGCGTCGTAATACTGAGCGGCTGCTGCCTAGAGGAGGGAGGTGGGTGTTAGCTAAATATCTGGTATTTGTGCAAGTTCGTCAGGCAAGGCAGAATACGAGCCTGTCTGCCTCGTTGACAAGATAGAGAGAGGAAGAGCAAGTTAGAGGAAGAGCAAGTTAGAGGAAGAGGGAGGAAGAGGGAGGAAGAGGGAGGGAGAGTCTTCTTGTACCTTAACGCTGCCTGAGGAAGAGGGAGGAAGAGGGGGGAAGGGAATAGGGGGTTGCGGATAGAGGCATAAGAATAGACGGAGAGAGATAGAAAAGAGGCTTTTGTGGCGTAATCAACCCTGGTTATTGTCAGTGACTACAAATAAAGACTAGTTTGAGGCCAATCAGCGTCCCAAATCGAGAGCCTTCCCCGAGCTAGTTACAGGTGATTGCCAGGTAAGTCGCCGGAGAAGGTGTCTTCCGAATGAAAAAGAAAGGAGAGAGAAACCCAGATCATCCAGACAAGGCAGCAAAATGCTTGTCGTCAGATCCATATCCTAAATTGTATCGACGCCAATGCAACTTGTTCTTCATGTCTCTCCCGACAGCGCAAGTATCCAATATCTGCGAGCGTCTGCATGACAACCACCGAAGGTGTCCCTCTGTCTAATTTTAGCGTCGCTGAACGGATACGATAAATCGAGAATCGTAATACAAAATACCCGGAAGACAAGGTATACTCTCTATTCGGCATCTTCGATGTGCACATGCCAATTCTTTACGGCGAAGGAAGGCAGAAAGCATCGAAGCGGTTGCTGGATAAGGTTCACGAGGATTACCTCTGTCTAGAAAAATTGTGGCCCACAGACCTACGTAAACCGCATGTCGAAAAGGAGCGGATTGAGCTAGCGAAGGGTAGTCTGCTGCCTAATGCTTACCGCTGGGTATTCGACAACCCCGACTTCAAACGATAGCGCCAACTGCGGGAGAGTCGCCTGCTCTGGATTAAGGGAGATTGAGGCAAAGGCAAGACCATGTTACTATGCGGTAAGAAACAAGGCCTTCGGCGTGTTATCAACAGGGACTACTGTCTCATTACCGCGGACAAGATAGAGGACAAGTTTGAAATGCACGGCTCGTACAGCTGTCGATTAGAATGTGGCTAAAAGCGTATGGGCAGTAGGAGACGTTTAGGTAGTAATATATCGAGCGGATGGTAGCTTCATTCCCAACGGGCCAGTTCGAGAACTGGGCCATGTGTCGGACCCTCTTTGCGCACGCCCGAGTAGCCTCGGATTATCGACCTAGCGAGAATACGGTCTCGTCATAGGCAATTCTTTTACACAACGGGGGATGGTACGCGTGGTCGCAAGGGAGATATGAAGATGCACAGCAGATGCTGGGCAAGGCGAGGGAGGTACGCGAGAGGAGGTTGGGAAAGGACGATGTGGCGACTCTCTCGAGCACGTCATTGCTTGCATCAGTATTTCGAGATGGAGGACTATGGAAGGAGGCCGAGGAGCTGTTTGTACAGGTGATGGAGACTCGCAAGGCGAAGCTCGGGGCCGATCATCCCTCAACGCTGAATAGTATGGCTAACCTGGCGTCGACGTTTTGGAACTAAGGCCGGTGGGACAAGGCCGAGAAGTTGGAAGTACAAGTAATAGAGACGAGCAAGGCAAAGCTCGGGGCCGATCATCCCTCGACGCTAACGAATATAGCTAACCTGGCGTCGACGCTTTGGAACTAAGGCCGGTAGGACGAGGCCGAGAAGCTGGAGGTGCAGGTAATAAAAATTCGCAATGCGAAGCTCGGGGCCGATCATCCTTTGACGCTGACGAGCATGGCCAACCTAGCGTCGATGTATAGGAACCAGGGCCGATGGGAGGAGGCCGAGAAGCTAGAAGTGCAGGTGATAGAGATTCGCAAGGCGAAGCTCGGGGCCGATCATCCCTCAACGCTAACGAGCATGGCCAATCTTGCTTTCACGTGGAATAGTCAAGGTCGATATAAAAATGCCCTAGCGTTGATGTAAGACTGCGTGGAGGCTTTAGAGCGAGTCCTCGGGCCCGAACATCCCTATACGCTATCGTCCTTGACTACTGTGTCGGAATGGAGTAGCTAGGCTCATCTTAATTCTTCTTGCTATATAGTACAATTTGAAAGCTTCTATTCGGTTACATATAAAACTACTATAAAAGTGTCTACTAGGGGACCGCCATAACGAAGGTAGCCGAATATTTAGGGTAATTACTCAAAGCACCTGGCTAGGACAGTAACTTGGTTTATGAATGATGGAAGGCAAGAAGCGAAGTAGCCAACGTGAAAATGACGGTCAATTAAATCCTATACTATCTACCCGCCAACACATTCCGGCCCTTCTAGGCCTTATCCTTTCCTCCTCTTCGGCTCACTAAATAAAGTACTTGGAGTGACCGCCTACTGCCCGGCATTACTCGACTAGCTGCCCCGCTCGTTAGGCAAAGAAGCTGTCACACGGACATTGCCCACAGTCCAAGGGTTAGGATCGCAAGACTCAACAGAGCCTCAACGCCTAGCATTAGCCTCAAGATGCTCAGTAGCCTCCGGCCACAACACCCACCTCGGCCGGACCCTCGACCGGACCCGCGGCCAAACCCTCGGCCGGACCTATAGCTAAGCCCTCGGCCACGGTCATCCCAGAAGCAATCACAGCCAACCAAGCAAGAAGCAGGGCGCCCGGATGAAGGACAGCGCCAAAAGGAAGATGGAGAATGGATGAAGGCATTCAGGAAGATCCACACGTATGCAGACTGCTAAATAGAAGCCTCAGGCGACAAGGCTTAATGCGTACCTCAAGTACGTACCGATTCCCTTTGGCATAAGAAGGTCTAGAAGCCCAACCTTCTCCTGGAGGTTGAGAAGATCAACAAGGCTTTCGAGACCAAAGTAGTTTATTAGCTGAATTGAACTACTGTTCCAAGCCCTGATCACAGCCCTTGTCACACATAAACTCGATTCATTAATCATCTCTCTTCTCAACTCTCCCCCGAAAATATTTTTCTTGGCACCCTTTGTGTTTCCGAGCAGTAGTCGGTTGTTAGAGGCCAAGCCAAAATTACCCTATTTTTGGTGTAATGGGTGCCTTAGGGCTACCAGTGGCCTAACTCACCACTTAGTCGTTTTGAATTCGGGAAGATACAATTCGAACGACAATAATAACAACTACGACGGCGGCCTTTGGAGAGTTCACCGCCGTCTCTTCCCTTACAGCCGATAGCTTTTGAAACCGAGCTCTTCAAAAGTATCTCGAAAAGAAAGAGTATCGGAGAGACGACAGCTCGTCGGGAGGCGAGCGATAACCACTCTTCAAAAACCTCCGCCCTTAGAACGCCGCTTGCTAGACCCAAAACGGCTGGGCCGCATTCTAATTAGAATTCTCTTAATCTATTTCATTTCAACATCGAAAGGACAGTATCTCCTCGGGCAATATACACTTTTGGGGCCTCGCAATACCGGGGACGGGAAAATAAAGGCTTTTGGGAGCCTAAGGGTTTCTTTTTGAGAATGTCTTTTCGGACTGTAGCAAATGTCTTTTCGTACTGTCGGCTAAACCTAAAACTAAATATAACTTAGCCAAATGTAAAGGCACGGAAACGATTGTAGTATTAGAATTTCTATTATTTTTTTTTGCGCTTTTTACACACCTATCGCCGGGACCTTGAAGTAGGGTATAGTAAAGAAGTAGGAAAAAGATAGAAATTTAGCTAAAAGATTCTTTCTTTTTATTTCTTTGCCCAACGCAAAGCTTGACGGGCAGTAGCTATTACGCTGTAGATACTATTTTATAGAGTAAAAAATATGAAAAATTCCAATACTATTTTTATTCTTATACGATTATAAATAGCTAAGTTATACCTAGTTATAGAATTTAGCGACAGTACGAAAAGACATTTGCCACAGTCCGAAAAGACATTCTCTTCTTTTTTGAAACCGCGCAGAAGTTAAGGTTTTCCAGCGCACAGCCACGCTTGGGTCCGACCTAGCTGTCCTATGAGGCTTTTTCCTGTTTTATGTACCTATGCTACGCCGCCGTCGCAGGCACGACTTATTATCTAGTATTGGTAGAACGCAGTTGAAAAATTCATCATTCATTCATTCATCTCTCTTCTCTCTCTCTCCCTATAGTAAGGTTCACGCTAAAAAGTTCGGTTAGGGTGTTAGTGCTTTTCGCGGGCGGAACACATACAAAACCCCGCACGCACTACCCAAATTATAGTGCACGGCCCAAAAATGCATTTTACGCCCGCAAAATAATTGTTAGGCCTAACTGAGTTTCAACGTTTTTATGTTAGTGCATATGCCCGTTCCCCTTTTGCGCGTTCTCGTTCTCTGCAACGGCACAATCCAGTATTCCGCCTTACACTCTTTAACGGTGTGCATCCTCTGCAAGACTACAACGGCACAACCTAGTATCTAGCCCCGCCCCGAATACTCATTAATTATCAACCATAGCATCATTACCGCAGTCAAGACGTTCCTTCCTCAAAGCTACGATGCGTCGACGACTGCGCTCGTCGTTGTTCCAGTCGTATTTTAAGCGAGACGGAAATGCGGAGGATAAGGAAGGTTCTATGGACCAAGAGCAGTCTCGCCCTGCTCCTCTGCTCGAGTTGCCGACGTCTATACAGCACATCTCCGCCACTACCTCTACGTCCGCCTTTTCCCTCCCGGCTTCCCTCCCCCTCCCGGCCGCTCCGGCTACCGGTTCCACCGACGTAGAAACGTCCGCCTCACAGCTCCCACTCGCTCCGGCTACCAGTTTCACCAACGTAGAGACGTCCACCCCACGGCCCCTAGCCACTCCAGCTACTGGTTCCGCTGATACAGAGACGTCCGCCGGCGTGGATAATACAAAGTAGGTGGAGGTAGGCTCACTTCTTCTCCCCCTACAATATTTGAGAATGACTCTAATACCTGTAAAGAAGCTATATCACAACCTTCCTTTATTACTTAACGATATTCGCTTGCTTCAATTATCGCCGTCTGAAAACGAGGACGCCGCAATACACTGTGAGCTCTTCTGTACCGCACTAGACTCAAAAAGCACTCATCCGTATAAGGCCTTATCCTACGTGTGGGGCTCTGAGGACAAGCCTTATTCCATCTTTGTAAAGGGATACAATTTTCGCATCGGGAAAAACCTTTACGAAGCGCTGTTACATCTTCGAGATCACTTCATTCAACGAACTATATAGATAGATGCCATTTATATTAACCAAAAAGACGACAAAGAAAAAGGACACCAGGTTCAATCTATGGCGAAGATCTACGCTAAAGCAAGTCGCGTAATTGTGTGGCTTGGAGAGAAAGCAGCCGGTAGCGACCAAGCGCTTGAAGAAATACGTATCGCAGCCGAGCGCGACCAAGCGCTTAGAGAAATACACATCGCAGCTAAGAACAATAAAAGGGAAATCCTTACACTGCTTCAACAATCGTGGTTTGAGCGTATTTGGGTAAGAGAACCGATATCAAAGCATTATGACTAAGGAAGCTGACAGATTGACGTAGGTGCTTCAGGAAGTTGCCGCGGCTCGCCATATCCTGATCAAGTGTGGTTCTGCTGAGGTCGACGGATTTGTATTCTGTTTAGGCCTAAAGGCATTGAACCTGTCCAATGAACTCTCCGCAGACTTGCGGGTTCGAATCCTTTCGGTAACCTACCTTATAAGGGGCGCAATCTTCCGGCCTAAATGCGCGACCCGTCAATCAGACAACTTTTCTCTTAACATACGCCCTCTGGGTGAACTGATAGAGATGTACCATACCCGCAAAGCTACGGATCATCGTAATAAAGTATATGCCTTACTCGGTATGAGCTCTGATAATCCAACCGCAGCAGGATTATCCGCCAATTATACGATTCTATGGGAACAACTCTTCAAGCAACTCACCCACTTCATCCTATCTAAATCGGTCTCTGTCCGCCTTTTGGACAATAAGGATATTGCCCTTATTGAGGGCAAGGGCTGCATTTTTGGCGAAGTGTCCTCGGTCGAGAAAAATACTACTTAGGACGACAGACATGATGTGGCCATTACTTGGAGGAATGCTCCCAGCTATCGTTGCGTGAAGGAAGCATGGAGCTTTTGCTGGACCCTTCCGACCACAGCAAAATCCGTTCAAAAAGGAGATATTATCTGCCTTCTTCAAGGAGCGTCGAGACCTATGATCCTCAGGCCATACAACTATCACTGGGCGGTTATAATAATTGCAGTTTCCCTAGCACTCTATTCACAAGCTACGACCGAAGATATCAAGTGGTCAGAACTTTTACAGTCGATAACAATCTTTCCACACAACTTTCCACTTATCTGGAATTGGGATATAGATCCAGACAACAACCACGACTACTTTGCAAGCATTCCAGAGCATTCAAAGACAGAGTTGGAAGGTTGTCTAGATGCGGCGACTAGGATACGGAATGTCAGATTGATATTGCAAGAGATGAAATGGTATGGAGTTGCAGTGAAGAATCTTCGGGAAGAAACGGCGGTTCTTGAGAAAGCATTGAGGAGTATGGACAACCTAGAAAAGACTTGCCCAGGTTCCGGGGGTTTAGAAAAGGAAGATGCAAAGGAAATAATGGTAAATCAACTTATTGAGGACAAGGGCCAATGGACGCTGCTATGCTTGGCGGTAGAAAACGGGCATGAGACGGTCGTAAAATTGCTTCTCGACACCAGCAAGTTCAACTTGCAAAGGGAGGAGCTACGGACAGCTTTGTGGCTTGCGGAGCAAAAAGGCTATAAAGCGATCGTTAAGATGCTTCTCGATACTGGCAAGGTTGACGCAGGTATTCAGGATGAGAATGGACAGACGGTGCTGCATATGGCGGCGATGAATGGGCATGAGGCGGTTGTTAAGCTGCTTTTCGATACTGGCAAGGTTGACGCAGATGCGAAGGATTGGGCTGGACGGACAGCGCTGCATTGGGCGGCGATGAATGGGCATGAGGCGGTTGTTAAGCTGCTTCTCGATACTGGCAAGGTTGACGTAGATGCGAAGCATTGGGGATGCACAGCGCTGTATTGGGCGGCGCAGAATGGGCATGAGGCGGTTGTTAAGCTGCTTCTCAATACTGGCAAGGTTGGGGATGGACGGACAGCGCTGCATACGGCGGCGCAGAATGGGCATGAGGCGGTTGTTAAGCTGCTTCTCGATACTGGCAAGGTTGACGCAGATGCGAAGGATGGGGATGAACGGACAGCGCTGTATTGGGCGGCGCAGAATGGGCATGAGGCGGTTGTTAAGCTGCTTCTCGATACTGGCAAGGTTGATGCAGATCCTAAGGATAGGGCTGGACGGACAGCGCTATATATGGCGGCAGAGAATGGGCATGAGGCGGTTGTTAAGCTGCTTCTCGATACTGGCAAGGTTGACGCAGATGCGAAGGACGGAGATGGACGGACAGCGCTGTATAGGGCGGCGCAGAATGGGCATGAGGCGGTTGTTAAACTACTCAGCCCTGCATCCTAAGAGGCAGGCTTGGAGGACAACTCCACTTCGAGTCAGCCTTTTATAATCTTTCCTCTTACAAGAATTGATCTTGGTTTACTCCCTAATATTTATTATTTGGCTTTGAACAGGATAGTTCTTAAATTACTTATAATAGCCAGAACATACTCTAGCTACCACCGAATTACCGACCGTTTAGTTGTAACCTCCAGGGACGGATGATATCCATTGGCAGCATATCAGGACTGGTTTGGTTTATTAGTTTCTCGCAAAACATATAATGTATTCGATGTCTTTTTCAATTCCTTTCTTTTTATTTCATTTTTCTAGCATGTTACCAGAAGGGTCTAGGAGGATAGGCAAATTTATAGGAAATTTGTAAATTCTAGTAACCTTCTACTGTTGTCAAGCTGACGTATTCTATTACGAAGAAGCAAGACGATTCCATCCTTGACTCTCCTTTTGCAGGTGCCTGTACGGTCCAGATGCTACGGGGTTAACCCGTGACTGCCCAGTTGTTATAGGGTTAGCCTATGACATTGTCGCACTGTACGTGCGCGCGCACGGACTGGCCTGTCTTGGCTCTCGCCTATATAGCCAGTCCTCTACGCACATCTTCCTTTTCTCTCCTTCGTATAACAACTCATATCTTACCATACCTCCGACGATGCTCTCTCGCCCCGTAATACCAGTCATGGCCAAGCTTGGTACAGTCGTAGAGGCCTCGATTCTCCTCGATCGGATAAGTGGTCTCTTCCTTAGTGGTGCTTGGGTGAGTCAACACACTTGAAGTAGTGTCGCCACAGCTACATGGTCTTCTTTAGTCTAAATACGAGAAATCGCGGTTTAACATGCGGCTTCATACCACCAACTAGGTGTTGAAGGTACTCCAAGACTGACTTCACACTAGGTAGTAATTCGGCTCGTATGGGTGACAAAATGCCATCCCTCTTTCTAGATTAACCATGCTGACTGATGGGAAGAAGCTCAGTCTTGTGAATGGTCGTTACTGCCACTCCGACATCTCCGGTTCAGAATTCCGCCTGCGACTTTGAACTTGGTTGTAATAACCCAGAACAGGACAGCGAGTTCTACAACTTTACGCCCTCGCCGCTGAAGGATAAAGGTCACCGTGTGCTGCTATAGAACTATGGTATCGAAGCCTAATTTAGAATTAACGTTCAATATGCTAGCCCGCCTCATAGCCTTAGCCGCACTTGGCGTGAGTGATGGGATGAAAACGCTTCTGGAAACGCCGGCGTTTCTCACCACTGCCGGCGTATGAAGGGTTAATTTTTTACTTTTGCCACAGCGTGGCACTTACAGAAAAGTGTCCAGCCGCTAACCTCTGTTCCCCTACTTTCTGTAGGATTGACGTACTCGCCCTAACATTCATATCCCGGCAGAGGTGTAGCTGAGTCATCTAAACCCCTGTCAAAAACTCCTCCCATATATAATGTTCCCTTCAGTACTCTTATCTATGGGAGCGGGAAGAACAGGAAACGGGTCTTTTAATCACGTGGTAGGGTCAAAAAACTGAACCACCAGCTCCCATATCTATATCGTTCGGATGGAGGTATTACGGTGAGTGGGGAGGCGGCGCTAAAAGGATGAATATAATTGGGCAGATTACGAGAAAAGTTGACCGTCCTGACACTACTAAGATTGCACTCGGTCAGTAGATGAGTCGATTGGCTAAGAGAGTTGTATGCCAGGGCTGCGGAATAAGGTGACGGCGGCGTTGAAAGCGATAACGCAACCCCAGCTCTAGGATTAGAAGCCGGCAGCTAGGGTGGGATAGCTTTAAGCTTGGGCCAGTGGGGGCCCATGTCAGCACCCCCGCCCCCTGGTATACTTGTATAGGGCTTGCTCGAAGCGAGGCTAGAAGCTTTGATATTAAAATAAACGCTACCCGAAGTAAACCCTCTAGTTGCCTTTTTGGTATGTCTTCTATTGTAGTATTAAAGTTGCATTTGATCCTTGAAAGATGAAACGTTAATATAGCACGCTAACATTAGGCTTGATGCTAGGTGCGGCGCTACGAAGATCCCTCCACCTTTCCGCCGCTAGAGGGTGTGTAATCTATTAGGCGTCATTCCCTTATCTTTATCTCTTTTCTATTATTACTAGCGTCCTTCCGGACCATCGTTTCTAGTGTAATAGCAACCAGTTAGGGTAAATAATTACACTAGATTAGACTAAAAGATGGTAACCGAATGAGCCTTAAAGGAACGGGAATATCCCAAAAAGACTCTTCTGGCGTCACGCCGGTTACATTCCGGAGTACTAGCCAACAACAAATAGCTCTAGTAACATATATCCTAAATCCGGGAGGAAACGTATAGCGTACGGCCAAATTTCCCCTAATATCTCGTACGGAAGTCCTTACAACTATAATAAGCGTCGTAACACTAAGCGGCTACTACCTAAAGGAGGGAGGTAGGTCTAGTATTTATGCAAGTTCGTCAGGCAAGGCAGAATACGAGCCTGTCTGCCTTGTTAATAAGATAGAAAGAAGAAGAGTAAATTAGAGGAAGAGGGAGGAAGAGGGAGGGAGAGTCTTCTTGTACCTTAACGCTACCTAAGGAAGAGGGAGGAAGAGGGGGGAAAAAGATAGGTGGTTACGTATAAAAGCATAAGAATAGACGGAAAGAAATAAAAAAGAGGCTTTTGTAGCGTAATAAACCCTAGTTATTATTAGTAACTATAAATAAAGACCAATTTGAAGCAAATTAGCGTTCCAAATTGAGAGCCTTCCCCGAGTTGGTTATAAGTAATTACTAGGTAAGTCGCCGGAGAAGGTATCTTTCGAATAAAAAAGAAAGGAGAAAGAAACCCAAATCACCCTAACAAGATAGTAGGATGCTTATCGTTAGATCCCTATCCCAAGTTGTATCGACGCTAATGCAACTTATTCTTTATATCTCTTCCGATAGCGCAACTATCCAATATCTGCGAGCGTTTACATAACAACCACCGTAGATAATAGTAGTAGCACGGTATAAATAACCGAAAAGGCTTTTTATATGCTAATCTACTATAGTCGAAAACGTCGTACTTTATCTAATATAGAGCGATAGGTAAAGAGAGTTTCTTTACAGATTATATTTTAAGATAAAAATTCAAAACATCCCTCGATTTTTGTTTACCTAATTATTCACGCATTTACGTCCTATCTTTATATTATTAAACTTAAAACATATCAATTATTAACTCTTTAAAACCCTTATAGGAACAAACATTACACTACTCCACGCACATTCGTTCTCCTCTTTCGACTTTTAAACCCGAATTCAATCCCGATCACGTACCTATAGTCGACAAATTCTTTGACGTTTTGGAAACGAAGCTATATATATAATATCTAAGAGACCTGGATTCTATACTAGCTTTAATGGATTATAATAACTCCGTTTACCTATTTTATTCGCAATCTAAAAAGGACTTTCTGGCTTAATACTACGCCAAGCTCTCCTTAGCAGACACGGGTGCGGATAAAAAGTCTCCCATTCCTACAATTGCCCCTTCTACTATTACGGTTACACCTGAAGCGCTAGCCTAGCAATCCTAGATTGTTATAGAGACTACGGGCACGGGAGCTATAGGCTTTACTATTACTACGGTTACGGGCATCGCGGGCATATCTACGCGCACTATAACCGGACCGGACGGAACCGTCCTCGTCCCACCTCCCATCCCTACCCACCCCGGCTATAAACTCTCCCCGCAAATAGCTAAAGTGATGGAAGATTATACGATCAAGTATTATTACGACTATATAAAGGCTAAGTATCTATTTAAAAACAAGGTAAGCAAACGAGTAGTAAAAAGTTAGATGAAGAATTGGAAACTTATTATTATTAGATCGTAGTAAAGGTCCTCGAAAATACTTAAGAGAACCTTATAGAATTGTTATAAAATAAACTTAATTGGATGAGTAACGAGGAAGAGGATAATAATCTCGACCTTAACTCCAACATAGAGGAAGGCAAACCATCCTAGGTCGCGGCCATACAAGCTCGTCTTCCGGTAGTTGAACTTTAGACTTCAATAAAAGCATTTCTTTAGCAGTATAGACAGCTGTTTTATGTCTTACAATTGGTACGATCGCCGCTTAGCGTCGATTCTATGCGCCTACAAGTCTTAAAGAAAATAAAAAGTAAGGTATTAATACATTATCCGCTTAAAAATACTAATTATTATAATAGCTTAATTATTAATAGTACTAGCAATTTAGACTCTATTTTAATTTATTAGTTCTATTCAAATTTATAGCCTTACCCGCACCACGTCTCTATAAATAGTGCAAGCTATACTATTACTAACCTTATAGACCCCGTAATAGAAAGTTACGACCCTCGCCTAAGTCGAGTTATTAATTAGCGCCTTGAAGTCTCTAGGTTTAAAATACTCAGCCTCTAGAAAAGAAATATACTTTAGGCTATTGGCTTGTAGTTGTAATACCGTTAGGAGGGTATTATAAAGTATTAAAAAGATGAATGTAATTAATTGTATATATAAAGTGTAATAATTCTAGAAATAATCTAGAGAGGGGAGCTTGTAGCGGTCGAAGACTATATATACGTAAGTTATCCTTATTTAATCTATAGGACTTATACAAGTAGGGATGCGACTAAGGGGTCGGGTTAATTTAACCGAACCCAAAAGGCGCCTACCAAGGCTAGTACGTTAAGTATTAGTAAAATAATACGTAATGCCTATGATACCATTCCGGTTATTGTTATTATTATTGTTATTATATTTAATGTCTACTTCTACTTCCTGTAGGGTATGAGACGTGCAGTATCAGTGAATTTAGCGTATAAAATTAAGAATAATACCCTAACTATCTACTAAAACTATTAATCCGAGGGCAAACCGAGGCTTATTGCTAGTAAATATTACGTATTACCTATAACGTAAACGCGGCCCAATACCTTTAATTAAATTGCCTAGTAAGCGAGCTGCTAATATATAGCAGGACCTATAGAACAAAGGAAAAAACATAAGAATAGGTAAAATCACTCCTCCCCGTTCTCTCTCTTACTATCCTCCTCCCGCAAAGCTTCCTCTCGCAAAGCCTCCTCCCGTCTCCTTATATAATAAATTAGCCTATCTAAGTCTACCGTAACCTTTTTAATATCGTGACCGTAGTTAACTTCTACTCCTTTATTCTGTAAAAACCTCGTAAAGTTATTAGCTATACCTTCGTTATCAATATATTATTACTAGAGTAACTAGCGCTATACTTTTCTCATACAAGTCTATGAAAAGAAGTGCAAAGTCTAGATCCTAGCGATAAAGCGCTACTAGTAAATCCTAATAGCAAGGGAGAGGTTCTCCCGCGTAGCCACTTCGTCTATAACTAGGGAAACCGTATATGCCTTCTTATAAAAGAAGGTATGGAAGGGATTCTTCTAGCTTCTATAAAAGCACGTTAGCAGCGTGTCCTCGTACTCGAAACGCTCGTAGTAGGCCTTAAAATCCCCGTAGCCAAACCTAACCACGAGGAGGTAATATAAAGAGCGTCTATCCAACTTTTTTAGTTCGTTATTAGGTTTGATAGTGACCCCCAACCGGTAGTCTATATAAGACTTTAGCTTGTTCGTAGCCTACTATATTTTAAAATCCGTACGCGCCTCCCTCTTAGTAAGCCGCCTTGAGTGCGTAAGGGTAGTTAAGCCTTTATTAACTACTTCTCCCCCTTCCGCTCCCGCCTTAGCAAGTCCGTCGGCAATCTCGTTGCCCGTAATACCCTTATGGCTAGGGACCTAGCGGACGCTAACTAGATTAGGGCTATAGCCCTTACGAGTAGCGCGGAAATTAAGGAAAGCCGCTTGTAACGACGCAACTAGGGTTCCTCAGAGTCTTCTAATAACAGACGTATTATTAAGGTATATTGTAATGCGTAGCTAAATTTATACTTCCGGGAAGAGCGCTATAGTAGCTTTAAGATAATGCCGCGCTCTTTCCGCCTCCGCATCGAAAACTTTCGTATATTCTAATTGACCGCATCCGCGGCCAAGTTCTATCTATCCTTAAAAGATTACGTAGCTAAAGCCTACGCACTCGCCCTCTCGTTTTTTTTTCTTTAGCGTCGAGGTCCTCCGCGTACGTTGGAAGGCTTATCTACTTAGCTATTATGAAGCCGTTAGTGTAAACGACGATTTCCGAGGGATCTAGTTGGAGAAGCTATTCTTTAAAATCCTTAGTAGCCCTATCTTTAAATATAGGCGCTAAATCTTTATAAGTATTTTTATTATAGACGGGCGGCTATAGAACTAGTCATAAAAAAAGTAAAGCGAGTTAAGTAGCCATCTATAGCGTTATAAAGCGGCGAAGTAGGCTATATAGCGTTATTCGGGGTTCTGAAAGACGTAGGACAAGCGGGTAGGCGGGATTTAAAGTAAGGAAGCGTACAGCGTACCGCCGGCAGGCCGCTTCTAAAAGAAGGAGGATAGGAGGTAGGCTAACTTCGCGGTAGAAAATAACTAGGCGCGTCGTTCTCCACACTGGTAAACTAGCGCAGATAGTAATATTTACCGCTATCTAAACTTTATAAACGAGGTCCGCCAGTCCGTTACTAATAAGTGGAAACTTTTCTTATTTACAATAAAGGGCGTGCTTATTATAGGATTACCTATAATAGTACTAGTGATGCGCTACACGATTGGCACAACTATCGAGTCTCCGTTGTCCATTGGCCAATAGGATCGCACGCATGCACCAGTGGGCCTCGGTCTAGATCCAGGATATAGCTCAGCCTTACTCTATATCTAGACCGCATACTTCTTCCCTCCCCTTTTCTCTCCTCGTACAACTACGTATGTCACATCTACCCCCTACCTCTCGCCCTGCACCATGATAGTGCTTCTTATAGCCTAGCTACTAAATTTTAGAGCTAAATAGAGCTTTTAACAGAACGACAGCCTTTATAGCCTTTACTATAGAACCTAAAGGAGCGTCGTAGTAAACTCTATTGAGACCGCGTATATAGTAGACTACTTACTTAGCGGAGGCGAGCCTATATTTAATATAATACTTCCAATTTAGCTTACTATAGAGCCAAATTCCTAGCTAACGCATTGCCGGCTATACAACCACCTCGACTCCTCCGTGCGTAATAGTCGGGAAAAGCGTAATTTATTTTTTCCTAGAGAAAAATTGAATTTTAGTCTTATTTGGGGAGAAATCGATAGTATTGTCTATTCCCTATCGGACTATAGCGTTTAACTCTCGTTAGGCCTTCTCTACAACCTCTTCGTTTAAAAAGCTAGTAATAAGGATTGTACAATCGTCTATATATCTAAAATGCTACGCTTCGCTCTCCTTAAGGCAATAAACTAGTTTTATATAGAGTAGGTAGATAATTAGCGAGGTAGGTAAGCCCTAAAGGAGTTTACATTTAAGACGGCGTATAAGAGTAGTTACCCTTAGATATTGAACGTAAGCTATACAGTTCGTTATAAAAGACTCCACCTAGCGGACTACGTAGTCCGGCCACCCTTACTCCCGCAAACGTAAAATTAACCTATTTACTAGGACAATATTAAAAGCACCTTTAATATTTATAGCTACTAATACAATAATAAGTCCCTTGTTAAGTGCAGCTTCGATATTGTAAAATAGAGCTTCTACAATATTAACGGCCGAACGCCTTAAGAAGGCGCTAGCCTACTAGGGGTTTAAAACCCCGTTAGAAATAGCCGTCTAAGCAATCCGCCTACTAATAAAGCGTTTAATACCTTTTCTAAAGTAGGATAGGAGTAAAATAGGCTACTATCCTTTAATTATCGTTTAGTCCTTCCTAAATTTTAATATTATAACCACTTCCGCCTATTAAAAGACTTAGGGGTAGTAGCCGGTAATAACGTAGCTCTAATAGAATTGTAGGATAGAGTTTTTAATAGATTTCTAAGATACTTTTAACATGCGGACCGTAATGCCGTCGGTGCTTAGGGACGTATTATTAAAATTATAAAGGGTTTTATAAACTTCGTCCGCGTGGACGACAGACGACTAGGGTAGGCGACGGCGTAATATTGTAGGTACCTAGCTAGTTTCGAGATCTTTTTCTTCGCTATTCCTTTTTAAAAGGGCTATGCGGAGGGCCTCCGCCTTAGCTTCTAACTCAACGACGGTCTACCTATT
>MU859356.1:0-28560 GCA_033297205.1 Pseudoneurospora amorphoporcata
ACTTCTTTTACAACACTCCTATTGTATCTGCAATCACGCTGCTTCCTTCAGCACTGCTGTCGTACTACCGCTTCCGCTCCGCTTAGCTACAAGTGTATAGTTTATTGTAGCGTCCCTATACTAGTACTATCATCATAGGCTAGTTAGGGTATTGCAGCAAACACCTTTTACTAACTTACTACTATTATAGCTTCTTAAGACCAACCCATGCCCTCGGTTGAGGAGCTCTCCCTCGTTCTCTACCAACCCGAAGGCTTCGACGCCGTCATAACCGGTACTGATAATGTCATTCCCAAAAGTACAGTCCAAGTCACCAACCCTCCTCCCTAGCTCGTTACGCTTTATAATCAGCTCGCTACAGCCCACAACCAAGTCCGCGAGATCGTCTTCTCTGTAGGACATGAGCACGCCAGGGACCTCACTACCCTCAAGGAACAATACGAAGTCTTGAGGAAGAACTATACCACTGTTACCTATTTCTTCGACTCTGGGTTGGAAGCTACCCAAGCTCAAGTCGCCCGCCTAGAGTAGTAAGTCCAATAGGCTAGCTCCCGTTTCGCTTTTGAAGTCTGGACCGCCATTGCCCAATATGGTAAGAAAGACGAAGAACGCCAGAAGGCTATTTATTAGCTCCGCGACGCGCTCACTCAACAACAACAAGCAATCGAGACACTCCACGAGAAATCCACCCGCCAGCAGTCTATCCTAGGTCGCGTTGAAACCTAGGCTAATACTAAGGATTCCCAAATTAATAATATCCTCGAAAAGCTCGTCGATCCCCGGTAGCTGAAGGACCTTGAGGAACAATTCGCGGCAGTCTAGCAGAACACGCAGAAAGCCATTCAAGAGGCTTTTGAGAGCTCTAGCTAGAAAGCCCCTAACGCCGCCTCTATCCTTAGAGTTCTAGAGTAACGCGCCGCAACACGTCCCCTATCAAGCCCGAGCACAGCATTCCGCTCTATCAATCCTACACTCAACTCCTTAGGTAATAAAACGATTTAACGCGCCTAAGCCCAATAGCAGGCTAAGTAAGCCAACGCCTAATACGAAGCAACCCAAGCCGGCGCCTTCGGAGCCAACGCAGCGTCCCAAATATATTAGCCCCCCTTTGGGAACTAAAGACTCCCAGGACCGCCGCGGCCTCCCCATCACGCCACCTTCGAAGACTTCCCCGATGACTTAGGATGGGAGGAAGCTAATAGATTTCTTTAGAATCTAACCATTTAGGCGCCTCCGGTCCACCTTAGTAAGCTGCCCTCATACGACGGCAAGGACTTCTCCAAGTTCCGGCCTTGGTAGTACAAGGTCGAAGCCTATTTCGATACTTACGCTTCTAGTTTCGTTACCGACAATTATAAGATCAACTGGATTAGTTCCCTCCTAACCGACAAAGCTCAAACCTAGCACAACCAAAGAGTAAAGCAGGCCCGACGCATAAATTTCGTAGACACTTGGTTAGGCTACTCAACCGCCCTCCAAGATCGGTTCAAGGACCCCTCGGAATAGTACTATAACGCGAAGAAGATGATGGACCTGAGGTATGAAGGAGACACAGTCTAATACATTACCACGCTCCTCGACCTCAACGACGTTATCCAATGGTCAGGAACCACCTTCCGCAACTATATCTCCAAGACCCTGCCCTCCGAGATTATCAAGATAGTCTACTAGATACGAGGCGGAATCCCCCTATCGGACGACGAATTCCTCAATGCCGTTCAAGAAGCCGGTCAGGTCTATGAAAATATACTATAGGACCTAGGCCTCTCGGGAAAAGGCGCGCCCACTTCAAGGACGGAGTACTTGAAGTCGGGCCAACAATCTCGCAAAGATATACGCTCCCCTTCCAACCAAAACCAATCCTCAAAACGACCCGACCGCTCAACTAAGGACAAGAAATGGGCTTCCAATTGCGACGCCTTGAGAGAAATCAATCAGGCGGATATCGATTAGCGTAAGAAGGACCAAGTTTCTTACTGGCGATGCTGGCGTGACAACTACTATACTACAGAATGTTTTGCGAAGAAGGATAGCAACGGCAAAGACCTGCCCTAACCCAAAGAACAACTAAGAACGGCCGCCATTTCGACTAAGAAACGCAAGAGTAACGACCTCGAAGAAGAGGGAGCTGAGGACCTCGAAGATAATAAGGCCTAGTTCAAGAAAGCTAAAACAAACGCAATCACCAGAGCTATGCAAACTATAGATATAGACAGCGACTCTGACTCGGATTTTTGAGTGGCCGCCATGAAGCACCACATGGATCATTACGGCCTCACTTTGGTGCCAGCCTAGTCAACCCCGTTATTTGCTCCCTAAAAAGGCTGAACTTTAACGAACTAGAACGACCAAGAAAGAAGCCCTGCCCGGAGCCGCAATTAGGACCGCGGCCAATCGTACGTATGACCCTGCTCTACAATAATAAAGAACATTCCGTTCGAGTCCTCTTGGACCTAGGAAGCTCGATCCCAGTCATGTCATTTCACTAGGCTCGCGTATAGAAACTCCCGTTAATTAAACGACCTCATATCCGTACTATCATAGGGTTCAACGCCGCGGTCGACACTATGGGTGGGCGATATTACACTGAGGCAGTCGTATTGCGATACTAGAAGGACTACTACACCCGTCTGAACTTCGAGCTCTCTACGATAGATGACGAATACGACATCATCTTACCCCATTAGTGGTTGCTCCAGCACGAACCCGCCTACTTCTTTGATAAAACTAAGGAAATCAAGTTCTCCTGGGAATATTGCTAGAAGAATTGCACCAGCTCCATCGTCTTAGGGCTTCCCCCCACCGAAGCAATCGCTAGCATCCAGACCAAGATCGACGCCGCAATCGCAGTAGTGCTAAAAAAGTTCCGAGAATTCCTCCCTATTATAAGCGAGGAAGCGGCGATACGAATGCCGGATCATCAGCCCTGGGATCACAAGATTGACCTGAAGAAAGGGGAAACACCGCCTTATAGACCCCTCTTCGCAATAAGTAGCCGCGAACTCGATGCCCTCAAACCTTGGCTCGAGAAAATGCTGAACTCGGGACGAATAAGAAAATCCACCTCATCATGTAGCGCACCCCTCATGTTCGTCGATAAGAAAGATCCGGACGATCCTCTCCAACCAGTAGTTGATTACTGAATCCTCAATAGAATGACTATTCCCGTTAGATACCCCATCCCGCTTATTATAGAACTTCAACATGCCCTTAGAACGGCCAAGATCTTTTCGAAAATCGACCTTAAATCAGGTTTCTTCCTCGTTCGAATGGCCAAAGGCCACGAGTGGAAAACCGCCTTCCGATGCAAATACGGCCTTTTCGAGTACGTTATCATGCCCATAGGCTTAATTAACGCTCCCTCTACGTTCCAGGCCATAATGAACCACTTGTTCATGGACCTTCTGGATGTAGGAGTGCTCGTCTACCTAGATGACATCTTAATCTACGCCGACACTGAGTAAGAATATGATCGCCTGGTACTGGAAGTCCTGAAACGGCTCACTGATAACTATCTTGCCGTTGCCTCGCAGAAGTGTAAATGGGGAGTTACTAAAGTCGAGTTCCTGGGTTACATTATCTCTCCTCAAGGCATTGGCATGGCCGAAGACAAAGTCAACAGCATCTTGGAATGGGAATAGCCTATAACGCTTAAGGAGTCACAATCCTTTCTAGGTTTCGCCAATTTCTACCGAAGGTTCATTAAGGGATTCTCTACAATCGCTCAAGCCCTCTCCAAAGGAAACTCGCTGGACAAGAAACTCTGGAAATGGACAGAACCCATGGCAAAAGCTTTCAAGGATTTAAAGAAAGCCTTCATAACAACACCCGTTTTGGCTCACTTCGACCTAGCAGAACCCGCTATCATAGAAACCGACGCTTCTGATTTCGGAATCGGCGCCATTCTTTCCCAAAGGAAGGCCGACGGCAAATTACACCCCGTCGCCTTTTATTCGAGGAAAATGACGCCTGCCGAGATGAACTACGAAATCCATAACAAGGAACTCTTGGCTATTGTCGACAGCTTCGATCGTTGGAGGATTTATCTCGAAGGCGCCAAATACAGGATTGAAGTCTTTTCCGATCACCAAAACTTGGCCTATTTTACCCATGCGAAGGTCCTCAACCGACGGCAAGTACGCTAGGCTATTTAATTAGCCAATTTCTAGTTTATTATCAACTACCGTCCGGGTTACTTCAATTGTAAAGCCGATGCCCTTTCCCGTTAGGAAAGTTTCAAACCTGAGAAGGGGGGGGTGTGAAGACCAGCCGATTACGTCGGTCTTGCAAGAAAAATACTTCTTATACTCTGAAGGAAGCAGTTTCCTCTTGTCTAAAGAAAGGCTCTGCAGCATCTCAACCCCTCGATGGAATGATGAATTCATTCGCCAGCTCAAGGAAGCCAGAGAAACGGACTCAGCCTACATGGAACAGTTCAACAAAGACGAACCCGACAAAGACTACGAGAAATCCGATGATCTACTGTACCGAAAGAACCGCCTCTGGGTCCCTACTAGCCTGCAAGCTGAAGTTACTAATTTAGAATACAATACTAAGGTCGCGGACTATATAGGAATGGACAAAACTATGGAGCTCATCACGAGAAACTTCTGGTGGCCAAAGATGGAGGAAATAGTTAGGGAATACGTTCGCGGCTATTATAAGTGCCAATAGAATAAACCTCCCCGCTATTCTCCCTATGGTTTATTGCAACCTATAGAGCTTTATTATACCCTTTGGAAGACTATCGCGATAGATTTTATTACGGATCTACCTCTCTTTAACGGTTGCGATTCTATTTGGGTAATGGTCGATCCTTTTACGAAGATGGCCCATTTTATCCCTCTCAAAGTAGGGGAGAAGAAAATAGAAAACCTAATTAAGATTTTCGCCCGCTCCTATTGGCGGCTGCACGGAGTACTACTAGATATTATTTCGGACCGCGATTCAAAGTTTATAGCCTATCTCTGGAAGGATTTCCTAAAACTCGTTGCTATTAAGAGCCGTATAAACACAGCATTCCATCCCCAGACTGACGGCCAAACCGAACGGCTCAACCAAATCCTTGAGGTTTATCTTCGTGCCTTCGTCAACTACGAAATGAGTAATTGGGAAGATTTGCTAGCCACTGCCGAGTTCGTATATAACAATACTACCTCGTCGTCGACTGGCATCTCCCCGTTCTACGCTAACTACGGTTATTACCCTGCTTTATACAACCCCCCTAACGGCGCTCCTCGTAACCCTAGGAGTCGTTTCTACGCTTATTGGATAACCCAGGTCTACGAATTCGCCCGCAAAAATCTCGACCGCGCTCGTTAGAGGATAAAGGAGTGGGCGGATAAGAAACGAACGGAAGCACCGGCCTACGAGGTGGGACAGTTGGTTATGTTGAACGGTAAGTATATTAAAACCAAGAGACCCTCCAAGAAGTTTGACAAGAAACTCCATGGCCCCTTTAAGATTTTATAGGTGATCTCCCCTACCGCTGTCCGATTAACCCTACCCAAAACATAGTAAATCCACGACTCCTTCCACGTCTCGCTACTAGAACCCTATCGCGCTGGCAATCGGGAGATCCCCGACCCTGACCAGGTCTTGCGAGAGGCAGCCCCAGCAGTATCAGAAGACTATGAGGTTGAGAAGATTGTGGATTCTATAAGGGCTGAAGCTAAGGTGTTATATCGAGTTAAGTGGGAAGGATGGAACAAAGCTAGTAATCTTACGTGGGAGTTATAGGAGCACTTCTACACTGACGGAGCTAAAGCCCAGGTCATCGCCTTCCACGCAAGGCACCCAGACAAACCACGGGACCCCAACGTCCCAACAAACTAACTCCTCTACTAGATCCTACTACTGTCCGTTTTACCTTGCCCAAAACTTAGCGCATCCATAACTCCTTCCACGTCTCACTCCTGGAACCCTATCACGCTGGCAATCAGGTAGCCCCTGACCCTGACCAGGCCTTGCGAGAGGCAGCCCCAGTAGAGTTAGAAGACTATAAGGTTGAGAGAATATTGGACTCCATGATATTTGAAGGCAAGGTTAAGTATCTGGCCAAGTGGGAAAGGTTGGGAAGGAGCTAAGAATATTCGGCTTGGGGCGAGCCTTGAAGAAGAGGGAGCTGATGTCACACGGACATTTCCCCACAGTTTTAGGTTAGGGTTGCCGAGGCTTAGCAGAGCCTCAACGCCTAGCATTAGCCTTATGAATGCCCGGCGGCCGTAGGCCGCAAGACTTAAACTCACTTCGGCCGAACTCTTGGCTATCAGCACTGCTTGCCCGAACTCCTCCCGACGCTACTAGCTAGCGAGCCAAACCCTGGAAGTGCCGAAGACGCTGATGAGGCACTACGAGACGATCCCAATCTCGAGACGATCCCAATCTTCCTAGAAGCAACTATAGCTAACTAAATAAGAAGTAAGGCGTACGGGTGAAAGACAACGCTAAAAGGAAGATAGAGAATGGATAAAGGCATTTAGGAAGTTCCATATGTATGATAGATGCTTTGAGGCCTCAGGCGATAAGGCTTGATACGTACCTTAAGAACGTACCAATTCCGTTTGGCATAAGAAGGCCTTGAAGCCTAACTTTTTCCTGGAGGTTGAGAAGATCAATAAGGCCTTCGAGACCAAAGAAGTTTATTAGTTGAATTTGAACTACTGTTCCAAGCCCTGATCATAGCCCTTGTTACATCGGTGGCAGCGGCGTGACGTAGTCGATTGAGATATCAGTCCACGGCGCGAGAGCGATTGCAACCGGTTTGAGATAACCGGCTGAGCCTCTCTTCAAAGACTTGGTCTTTGCGCACGGCAAGTGTAACGAACGGCAGTCTGATCTACCTAAGTGGGATAGCTGAAGGTAAAGACTATCAGTGCTGTTCGGTGAAGCCAAAAGGTTCACAACAAGTATAGTAGCGTTATACGTATCTCGGTAATAAAAATTAATTAATTACTGTCGAACTATCTGACAATCTGAGTTCTCCCGTAGTCCCTTTATACCTCCTCGCCCTACTGCGAGATATCTATCCTCGGATGTTTACGCGGTCGTGAACCCTATAGAATGTGTGATGGCTCACTTTAGTGTTAGCTTACTATGAGCCCGGCTTACTATGAGCCTGGCTTACTATGAGCTCGTACGTCAGTGAGCACCTGCATGCGCCCTTCTGGCACGTGCTTAACCTCCCGGGTATTACACTGGTTATCGCTAGTGAGTGGTCGGGTGTGACAAGGGCAGGTTTTTGGGCTTGGAACAATAGTTCAATTCCGCTAATAAATTACTTTGGTCTCGAAAGCCTTGTTGATCTTCTCAACCTCCAGGAGAAGGTTGGGCTTCAAGGCCTTCTTATACCAAAAGGAATTGGTACGTACTCGAGGTACGCATCAAGCCTTGTCGCCTGAGGCTTCAAGACATCTATCTAGCAGTCTGCATACGTGTGGATCTTTCTGAATGCCTTCATCCATTCTCCATCTTCCTTGTAGCGCTGTCCCTCATCCGGGCGCCCTGCTTCTTGCTTGGTTAGCTGTGGTTGCTTCTGGGACGACCGTGGCCAAGGGCCCGGCCGTGGGTCCGGCCGAGGGTCTGACCGTGGATCTGACCGCGGGTCTGACCGCGGGTCCGGTCGAGGGTCCGGCTGAGGTGGGTGTTGTGGCCGGAGGCCACTGAGCATCTTGAGGCTAATGCTAGGCGTTGAAGCTCTGTTGAGTCTTGCGATCCTAACCCCTGGACTGTGGGCAATGTCCGTGTGACATCGGGTCTTGGGCGACCCTAGTGCCGTTTAAGTTCGTAATACGATGCCTCCCCTCCTTAGCCGACGTCCTCGACGGCTTTGTTAGCTTCGGCGCGTCTGCCCCATTCTTATTTCTCCACCGTCCCTTCTATTATTCTAGATATAGTAAGTTCTTCTCTCCCTATACTCGCCATTATATCCAACCGTATCTCTAAGCGTTCTACCACGTCGTCCGTTCGCCGGCAGGCTTTGCTAACTTCTATCGATTCCTTTGGTTCTATAGTTATGCCCTGCCAACATTATACTGACCGTAACTTAGTTTGCAAGAAGCTTCCGGGGTACGCGAAGTGCGGCGAATACGTCCGTAGCGCTCGTCCTTGCGAGGAGATTAACTATAATTCGGAGTGTAGTTTTTCTCGATTCTTCTTAGTTATCGCTTGCTAACCTATTCTAGTAACTCGCATAGCCGCGGAGAACGAGAAGTTGAAACGTAAGCAAGCGGCACTTCTTAGGGAGGTGTAGGATTATATCCTCCCATTCCTACAAACAGCGCAGGATCGAATTCTCCGCCTGGCCGAAATTTAGCGGCGTCAAGAGGAATTGGCGGTAAAAGCTCAGGAGGTGTCTCGTATCGTCATAGCCGAGTTAGAAGCTTAGGAGGAGGAGGATAGAGCTATTGGGAAGGAGCCTAAGCCACTGCCTAAGGAGTAGCCGGCGGAGGCGACTACCGCTTTTACTTCCGCACTTATGGATTGGGCGTCCTTAGATACGGCGGCTTTCCCTGCCTCTTAGCTGGATAGTCCTTCGTTCCTGGCCGGTCCGGGTTCCTCCGATAAAATTCCTCCAAGTTCTCAGGGCAATTTAAGTTCTTGAGTGGCTCCTATATGTTGTCTCCAGGGCCAAACCCTTCCCACTTAATGAGGTATTCCAATTTCCCGTCTTCTATCCGTGAATCCAAGATTTCTTCCACATCCTATTCTTCTTCCTCATCCTCAATACTAGTCTGCGTATTGACTCGTGCATTTTTAGCTGCTGGTTCCAGTAGTGAAATATGGAATGAGTGTGATCTTAGTTTCATAGTGTCAGGAATGTCTAATTGATATACTACATTAGAGATTTTCTTTTTGATTTTGAAGGGTCCCACTCGTCGATCGTTAAGTTTCTTGCTGGGTCTCTTTGTCCTGAGGTTTCTAGTCGACAAAAGGACTTTATCCTCCTCCTTAAAGCGAGGTCCCTCGAGCCTTTTCAGGTTGAAATACCGGCTCATCTTTTATCGGACGTATTCTAACTCTTCCTTGAGTTTCTTGTGCAACATATGTAGTTTTCCGGCTTTGACTGAGGCCCTAGGAACGTTCGTATCTAGTCCTTCCAAGAGTTCTGGTTCATACCCGTAGTTCGCGAAGAAAGGTGAAACTTTCGTGGTCTCCGTGGGAGAGGTATTGTATGCCAATTGCGCCGTGGGCAGTAGTTCTACCCAGTTACTTTGTTCGAAATTGATATAGTTCCTTAGGTATTATTCTACGATTTGGTTAATCCTTTCTATCTATCCGTCGGTCTGTAGGTGATGTGCTGTCGATATTTTACTCTTAGTACCGAGCTTGGTTATCAATGCTTGCCAGAACTTGGATACGAACTTAGTATCCCTATTTATAATCCATTCCTTCGGCTAACCGTATACCGAAGTAACGTTCCGATAGATTACATCTGCAAGTTGCTCCGCTAACTATGTTTCCTTATAGGGTAGGAAGTAATTCTACTTGGTTAGCTTATTTACTACCTATTACGGGGCGAGAGGGTACCGTATAGGGTAGGATAGGATATACGTTGTTGCATGAAGAGAGGAAGGGGGAGGTGTCATAGGCATTGCATAGCCTGTTCCTGTATATAGATAGATAGAGGCTGTGCTGTATTGGTGCAGCCAGCTGAGTGCAGCTGTCTGAGTGCAGCACGGCTGGTTACAGCACGGGCCCCCGCTTGTGCCCTATGTAGTTCTCGTGCGCGTACAGGATTCTCTTCCTGTTCTGCGCACAACAATCAAAGTCCTAGCTTAGTGCTTGCTCGCGCCCCGTGACACTTTGTTGTGCCTAACCTTCGCGTTGAAGCGTAATAAGTGATTTCGGATTGATCAAGCGTAGTAAAAGACTACCGCAGTAACACAGTCATTACAATATCACATTTCGACGAATCGTGCAGTCGTCAAGTAACCCACAGAGAGCGTATACGACACCGGTCTATACGAAGCGAGCATTAGTCAAGCATTTGAGAATAGCGAGCGAATCGCGAGCGTGAGAGAAGTATCTAACCTTTATTTCCTTTTTCGTTACTCAATTACGATAAGATGTTTGGTCCTAGTGAGAATCAGCCGCCTACGGATCGAGTTGATCTGCGCGAAGTTTTCCCGGCCTTACTACAAGGCTTTTAATACCTCCAACTTATTTATAAGGAGGAAGCCACTAGCCTTACAGTCCCTAGCAACTTTGCGGAGACGGCTAGGGCCTCCCGTGAGGTCATAAAATTACTTCACTACTTCGACGTCAAACTCAAAGAGCTCAATGACAAAGTCTTTACGACTAGAAGCGAGTTGTCTTCGGTCAAGCAGGAGGCAGAGGCCTCCAAGGCACGAGTAGCCGTCTTCGAAGCCCTTAAGGCTCGGTAAGCCGATTAGGTTAACCAATAATAGGCTAAGTATATCGAAATTATTAAAGAGAATATAATATTATAGAAGAACGTAGCAGCCATACAGAACGATATTAATTCCTTACGCACAGCCCTCTCGCAGAGGGAGCTCGATATTACCGCGGTAGAGCAATAATATACGGATATACTTGCGGCTTCAGTAGCCTAGAATGTAACACTCGACGAGTTGCAGGCTGGCTACAAAGACGCTTTGAATAAGGCTGGCCAGGTCCATTAGCTAACCGACGAGCTCAAATACACGAAGGAGCAACTCAAGAAAGCGCAAATCGAGGCCCAATTGGCGGCCGAGCCCGAAGCTATATACAATAAGCCCAATAGCGCTCATCCCGATAGCGCTCATCCCGATGGCGCTCACCCCAACTTCTTTGCTTACGTCGACGGCGAAGACGTTTGGACTGACGTTTATATGGCGGACGGCAAGCCTAACAGTATAGGAGGAGGTGCTGGCGGTAAACCTAGTGGAGGATTTGATGTCGGAGGATTTAGGGTTAACGGTACGGGCCGTACTAACGGTGGCGGCATAGGAGGAGCTGCTACTGGCGGCATTAGCGCTAGTAGGTTCCGCGTTAGCGGTATGGGAGGAGCCGGCGAACCTTCCGGCCTGACACCCGGAATGGGTAGGGGTTTCGGTAACGGAGGAGGTGGATATAACGGACCCAGCAACGGAGGAGGATATAGCGGACCCGGAGGTTTCGGCCCCAGCGCTCCGAACGGTTGGGTTGTAGGCCCTAACGGTTATTTCTTCCAAATACCCCCAGCGGCACCTTACCCGCGTCGTCGTAACCTCTCTAAGGACCCTGAGGCTTTTAATAACGAAGAGACCGATATGATTAAACGTTACAACCGCTTTATTGCGTGGTCTATAGCTATTCGTATACGTTGGGAAGTCAACGACTTCAACTTTCCCGACGAAAAGACTAAGCTTCTGCATACGATGGGTTGTCTGGGCGGCGAGGCACGCGTCACTATTACTTCCAGTGTTCGCAAGATCTTAGACAACCTTCATCACTCGGCGGCCTGGGACTGGCCTACCGGCGCGGCTTTCCTTGACTATCTAGCCAGCCGCTACCAGCAGGGTGACGTGCTGGCGGTCTCGGAGAAGGCTATGTCGCAATTTAAGTAGGCCGGCAAGTACTCCAACTTCGGCAATTTCGAGGCCCAGTTCGTTATGCTGGCTGATAGGTGTGGCTACGACGCGGCTACGAAGGTTCGCATACTGAAGGACAAAGTTAGCAAAGAGCTTCGTACAGCCATATCTTACTAGTACAATACTCTTAATCGTAAGGATTGGGAAGGATAGGTAAAGATGTGCCGCGGCTTGGCCAAATCCCTAGACGAAGCAGCATTCCGCAACAATGGCAACCAGGGCAATACTAATAATAGCGGTGGTGGCAATAGTAATAAGGACCCCGATGCAATGGATTTCGACCGTTTAAAGATTAACGACATCGACTAAGAAGTTATTTAGTAACGCTTCGCCGCTAGATAGTATATTAAGTGTAGTAAGCCCGGCTACCAGGCTAAGAAGTGTCGTAGCCTTATCAACTACGGTGGCAAACCTAAGGTTAGCAATAATAATAATAGCGGTGGCAATAATAATAAGAATAACGGCGGCAGTAACAAGAACAACCAGGGTAAGCAGAACGTGCGCGCTATAGCTAACACTACTACCCCCGCCGAGACCGCTGAGACGGCTGCCCTGGAGACCACCGACCAGGGAAATGGCGAGCCCTCGGACTAAGACGCATCCGAGGGCCCAACGGGGGCTATAGGAGGAGGGAGAGAGATCTGAGTAGTTCTGTCAAGGACATGAGTGTCCACCAGGCTCTTGCTTACTGGAAAGGCGAGCCTTTATCTATAGAAAGCTTAGATGTTTGTAGACAGAATGCTACTCTCTTATCTACTTACCTTTGGTGCCCCCAGCGTAATGGTGAAATTAACTATATTTCCTTAGTCGACTCTAGTTATACGGGGAAGGCCTTTATCGATAAGACTTTCGCTGAGAAAGCCTGCTTTAAACTCCATAAGCTAGAAAAAACTAGGCCGTTGCATCTGGCTAACGGAGAACTTAAGGAATGGGTTTAGTACTATATCGAAACCGAGATGCGGGTCGGCTGTTACAAGGAAACGATAAAAATATTCGTTGCCAACCTGGCGTAGGAATACCCAGTTATTTTGGGCTGGCCATAGTTGCAGTTGTATAACCCAAACGTTAACTGGGTTACCAACAAGGTTATTTAAAATAAAGCTTGCGTTAGAAACTGTATTAATAGAGAAGAGGTTATCAAGGCGGCCGCAGTCACGGCTATGCCACCATCACCGAAAGCGGGACAGGTAGCTCCAGCCCCAGGAGAGGCTGGAAGGGCGATCGCTAAATGGGCACTGGCCGGTCTCACCGCCGCATAGGAAGGTAGCTAGGGTATGATGGTCGAAGGGTGGGCAAACCTATCCGTAGCAGCCAGCTTCGAGGAACCCTTTGGACTAGAACGGAAACCAAGCAAGATTAGGGCAATGGTCGAGGTTAAAGGAGGCCGCAGAGTTTGGACAATGGCTAGACCGGAACGTATTAGGCACCCGTATAATTATAAGTTCGATATCGCGGGGTTGTAGATGGGCCCCTTCGACTTTACGGATTTTAAAATCGTTAACGTTAAAACTTTTATGTTGAACTCTCGCATGAGGGGGGTACGTCTTAGCGCTACTATATAGGTAGAGTTTTAAGAAGCTTAGAAGGACAAGTAGCGCGTGGTGATGCTTACCTTGTTAGAAGACGTATGGCGAGATATTATGTAGGGGAGGGGCGAGCCCTATAAGAAGTTCTTTGAGGACGAGAAAGTCTACGACCTTATTAATATAATGAAAGTAGAGGCGATAGGGGAGTAGACCTCGGCGTCCTCCTTCCTACCCGGCGAAACACTACGGTAGTTTGTTATATGTGTGTGCAGACTGGGGGACGAACTAGCGAAACCTACGCCAATTGAACTAATGGAACTTGAGGAAAGGAAGCTTACCTCGCTAATAGATATTGACCGTATTTGCGGCATTATAGAAGAGGACGTTGCGAAGTTCATAGAGAAATCTACGAGACTAAAGTACACCCCGGAGGAGATTAGGGACCGTTTCTTAGACGAGTATAAGGATCTTTCGGACGTTGCGAACCCCAGAGACGCTGACGTACTCCCGGAACACCGGTTATACGATCACAAGATCGAATTGATCCCGGGCAACGAGTTGCCGTACTCAAGGGCGAGGCCGATGTCTCTATAGGAGCTGAAGGTGATAAAACAATAGCTAGATAATAATTTGGCTAAAGGGTTTATCCGTCCGTCAACTTCAGACGTAGCATTACCAATTTTATTAGTATAAAAGCCGGGCGGTAGCGTGAGGATCTATGTTGACTATAGAGGTATTAATAATATCTCTTTAAAGAATAAGTATCCTTTGCTATTAATTAAAGAAACCTTAGATGCGATCTGCAAGGCAAAGTAGTTCACGAAGGTCGACGTTATCGCAACGTTTAACCGTTTGCGCATAGCGGAAGGTCACGAATAGCTAATAGTATTTATTACGAGGTTTGGACTTTACGAGTCACTAGTTTGCCCCTTCGGGTTATCGGGAGCACTATCTTCGTTCTAGAACTTTATTAATAATATACTTTACAATATCCTAGACGTATACGCCACGGCATATCTCGATAATGTCCTCATCTTTTCAAAAACCTACGAAGAATATATCCAATACGTCCGGAAAGTCCTAAAACGCCTAAGGGATGCAGGGCTACAGATTGACATAGACAAGTGCGAGTTTCACACGTAGAGAACGAGGTATCTGGGCTTAATTATTACCCCGGGGGGCATTAAGATGGATATGGAGAAGGTGGAAGTTGTGAAAACCTAGGAGGCACCGACATCCAAACGTCAGTTGCAACGCTTCTTAGGCTTTGCCAACTTCTACCGACGCTTTATAACTAGGTTTTCGTCGATGGCAAAGCCTTTGTACGAACTAACCAAGAAGGATTCCCCTTGGCAATAGGAGAAACGGCATAAGACTGCTTTCGAGACCTTGAAGAGAGCGTTTACATCCGCTCCTATCTTAAAGATTTACGATTAGGGGAAGCCTACTGTGGTCGAAGTGGATGCGTTAAACTGGTCCTCAGGGAGCACCCTTTCACAAATACACGATAATAGACAGCTCTATCCGGTCGCTTACTTCTCCGCCAAGTACACGGCGGCGGAATATAACTATAACATCTACGATAAAGAGCTACTAGCTATAATAAAGGCACTGGAAGAATAGAGGCCCGAATTGGAAGGCGTAGTACGACCGTTCGAAATTATTACAAATCACAAGAATCTAAAGACCTTTAGGACAACGAAAAGGCTCACGCTACGGTACATACGCTGGTCCGAGTTCTTATCACATTTCAACTTCACCATTAAATACAAGCCCGGCTCCACCAACGTGCGGCCTAATGCGTTGAGCAGGAAGCCAGAAGACGTACCCCGGGATATTGAAGACGATAGATTACAGGTAAGAAAGAAGCCTCTAATCGACCCCAATTACTTTAACGACTCCTTCGGCAACATACTGGATACTAAAGGGGAAGGAAAGTTCTACGTCAACGTAATGACCGATACAGGGGAGCCCTTGGTAATCTATACCTTTGAGGGGGAAGGAGAATATAACGAAGGGGACGAAGGCATCTACACGGATGACCTACTAGCAAGGTTATATGCTACCTCCGTGCAGATAGTAGAGATTACCGCAGCTATTAAACATGGCTCGCGCTGGCTAAAGCACTTGAAGAAGGTCATGCGCATACCCTTCGCTGAGTGCTACCTAGTCAACGATAGAGCGATGTTTTGGGATAGAGTTATAGTACCTCCAAACGACGAGAGGACTTAGCTAGAACTTATCTACCGCACGCACGCTTCAGTACTAGGAGGCCACCCGGGGAGGGATAAGACATTAAATATAATAAACTATTTATACTGGTGGCCAGGGCTGACTACGGCGGTTAATATATATTATAAAGGATACTTGTCTTGCTCTAAGACTAAGCTATTAAGGCACGCCCCAGCTAGTTTCCTAAAACCACTGCCCCTGCCAAACGCCCTATAGCGTGATATTTCAATAGACTACGTTATACCTTTACCCAAATCAATAAGAGGGAGTAAGGGTCTAGCCTACCAGCATGTCGCCGTCGTGGTAGATCGGCTGACGAAGATGAGGCACTTTATACCCTGCGAGGGCTTAACGATAGAGGAGTTGGTTGAAAAGTTTATCGATAGGATTTATACCCTCCATGGTCTGCCAGATACTATCGTCTCCAATAGGGGTGTCCAGTTCGTTTCCACCTTCTGGAGGCAGCTGTCGGATCGGTTGGGCGTCAAGCTTAAACTGTCATCACTATACTATAAGGAAACTAACGGCCAGACGGAGAGGATTAATGCTGAGATGGAGCAGTATTTGAGGACATTCGTTAATTGGGCTTAGGACGATTGGGTGGATTGGCTGGCGCTGGCCGAGTTCCAGGGTAATAATCTACAATTATCGACAACGGGGGTATCTCCCTTCTTTATAAATTACGGCTTTTACCTACGGATGGGAACAGAGCCGTCGAAGCCGATACTACCTAGTACTACGCTAGAGCAACGGAGGTAGATGTTTAGGGCGAACGAAATCGTGGAGCGTTTTAGAAAGGTTTGGGACAAATTGATCGTCCTTTCTAGGCAGGCACAGGACCGTTACAAAGCGGCGGCGAACGTAAACAGAACGGACGCGCCGAAGTACAAAGCTGGGGATATGGTCATGCTCAGTATGGAGAATTACGCTACTAGTAGACCTACCTAGAAGCTGTCACCACGGTTCGAAGGTCCCTTCCGAGTGATGAAAGCTAATTCACACTCATTGGAATTATCTCTGCCAACTAACATGAAGGTAACCCACATTGTTAATATCTCCCGCGTTAAACCGTACGAGGAGGGCCTACCGGGGCAGTCCGAGCTGTTCACCGATGTAAAGGCTAATAAGGGTATGGTTGTCACCCGTACAGACGACTTCGTGGAAGAGAAACGCTGGGAATTCGAAGAACTGCTGGACTACCGCAAGAACGACAGTGGCTATTACGAATTCCTAGTGAAATGGAAGCACGATCCCGCCGACTGGCAACCCGTTGCGAACTTAGATAGGTGCTACGAGATAGTCTGGGAGCTTCACGAGAGACGGCCAGACTTGGGCGACCCTTATGCCAACTTTAGAAAGGGTTGGAAGGCGTGGTTGAAGGCCAGACAGAACCCAGCGCCACCGATGGCCCCCGAGCTACCACTAGCGGGACGACCAGTGCCGGCACCGGCGCGGACCGGACCCGTAAGAAGGAGCGTAAGGTTAAACAAAAAGTAATATTCTTTTGAGTAGTCTTAAACGATTTTTTAACCCCGGGAGTTAGTTTTGAGAGGGGGTAGTGTCACAGGCATTGCATAGCCTGTTCCTGTATATAGATAGATAGAGGCTGTGTTGCATTGGTGCAGCCAGCTGAGTGCAGCTGTCTGAGTGCAGCACGGTTGGTTATAGTACGGGCCCCCGCCTGTGCCCTATATAGTTCTCGTGCGCGTACAGGATTCTCTTCCTGTTCTGCGTACAATAATTAAAGTCCTAGCTTAGTGCTTGCTCGCGCCCCGTGACAGGAGGAAGTGTGCGGAGGTCTAGCTATATGGGCGAGAGCCCTAAGGCCAAACCGTGCGCGCACGTAAAGCTACACGTAACGATAACATATGCGAGGATAGAGTTTTAGGCTCTAGATCGTAGCACATGTGCGGTCAATGCAGCACAGCACATTACAAGCTAACCCTGTAATACTATCCTCCCTCAAAAGAAGCTCGCAGAGCTGAAAAATCTATATATACGTGAAATAATAGACTTAAGACCCTTTATATAGCTTCCTATCCTCGTAAACATCCATTAACTTCCGAAACACCCGACCAAATGCTAGGCACAATCCGTCCTCCATATCCTTCTACGTCCTATCTTCTATAGCGGTAGCCGTTTCTTGCTGGGCCAAACGGTTGGAGCGACGCCGTGGTGGCTCGGGGGCGGCCAGTGCTGGCGTTGGGGTATTGGCGGCGAGGCGCTCGAGCACCTTCTGGACCTCTGGAGAGATCGGTCTGTTTGGGTGGTCGTGATAGAACTATTGAAGATAGTATTTACAATCGATAACGTTACTAACGGGTTCCCAGGTAGGGTTGCCGGTTTTCTATTTGACTTCGTACTTCTAATGCTTATTATTACTTATTTATTAACAATCCGTAAAACGCTCGAATACCTACTCTTCGTACTTCTCCTAGTCGTCGGTACGTATTATAACCCTCCCCTTGTTAGCCCGAATATTTATCGTAGTAGGCTAGCTAGGGAAGCCCTCGCCGGACTATGGTTGCATTATAGAGACGTGGAAAACTAGTGAATACTTTATGTTCGACGGGAGCGCGAGGTGTATAGTGTGCGACTCGGCGTGGACAACCTTGAAGGGCCCTTCCTAGCGTAGGCACAGCTTTGCGTACGGTCGTCCGTTAGCGAGGTTGGCTGTGTTGAGGAGAACTATATCGCCGACACGGTATTTGATAGAGTCGACCCTCTTCCTGTTGGCGTTGTCTTCGTACCGTTCCTGCGTCCGCCGAAATTGTTGGATAGTGAAGTCCTAGATTTGCTAGAAACGATCCGCCAGCTCGTTGGCTTTATAGTACTCCTTAAGCTAAATTGGTAAGAGATTTGGTAGTAGCAGAGTGCGAGGCTCCGTGCCTATACGAGGGTGATATCTATAGTTGGCGAAGAACGGTAAAATACCTATTGACGATAAAACGGCGTTATTCCTAGCGAACTCCGCAAGTAGCAACCACTTTGCCCAGTCCGTTTGTGCCCAGTTGATGTAGATCCTCAAAAACTGCTCCATCTCTGCGTTAATACGCTCGGTTTGGGCGTTCGTCTGAGGGTGGAAAGCGGAGGTGAGCTTGCGAATCACGGATAGCCGCTTGCAGAGGGTGGACCAGAATCGTGAGATAAACTGGGTGCCTCTATCGGAGAGCACGCTATCCGGAAGGCTATGGATTGAGTAGATACGATCGATGAACCGGTCTATTAGTTCTTCTGCTTCTATGGTTATTGTTGGGATATAGTATCGCATTTTGGTAAATCGGTTAACGACGATAGCAACGTATTTGAAAGTCTGGCCTAAATGGGTGCTCGGTGGCAGCGGCGTGACGTAGTCGACTAAGATATCAATCCACGGCGCGAGAACGACTGCAACCGGTTTGAGATAACCGGTTGAGCCTCTCTTCAAAGACTTAGTCTTTGCGCACGGCAAGCAACCTTTATAGAAAAGGCATACGTTGTTATACATCCCCTCCCAATAGAAATCGTATTGTAGGAGCTCGTACGTGGCGTCACGGCCTGGATGGCCGGCGCCCGGGGAATTATGTTGGCAATTGATTAGTTGGAGTTGGAGATTCTTGTCGTGGGGATCTACGATGACCCGATCTCGCCACTTCGCGATGCCGTTGACGACGTGACACTCTAAAAAGGCCCTATGGAAAACCTTCCTAATATTAGTTGGCCACTAACGGGCTCCGTTGGTAAGAGAGGATATTAGCTCTTGTAGGAATACGGAGCTCTCGTAGTTAGCGCGGATAAGGTCGTTGGTAGATAGGGTGTCCAAGTCGTCCGGGCCTAGTAGGCAAAGCGAGAAGCCTGCTGCTAGGTCGTTAGACTCGAGACAACCTTCTTCAAACCAAGACGGATCCAATAGGGCTCGCTTGCGAGCGACTAGACGATCGTCTTCCTCGTCATCAGGGCGGTCGTTGGGCTTGCAGCTCAGGGCGTCTGGGCGAAGGTTCTTCGAACTCGGCGTATACTTAATTAAAAAGTTGAACCGTAATAAGAATTAGAACTAGCGTATATGCCGTTAAGTTAGCTGCTTATTCGTTGTAAACGTCTGGAGGTTCTTGTAATTTATCAAAATATCGAAGGGGAGCTGTGCGCCCTCCAACTCAGGCCTCCATTCTTCTAGGGCTTTGACGATAGCTAATAGTTCCTTATTATATACATCGTAATTACATTCTTGCGCGGAATGTTTGGCCGAGAAGTAAGCGACCGGGTAAAAGATTCCGTCATTACTATATTGGGAGAGGGTGCCGCCGGCGGCCCAATTGGAGGCGTTAATTTCGACAATAGTCTTCTTCGTCCAATCGTAGATCTTGAGGACGGGGCCTTCAGAGAATGCCCGCTTGAGAGCCTCGAAAGCGGCTTGGTGGCGGTCATTCTAAGACCATCCGGCGTCCCTCTTCGTAAGTTCGTAGAACGGGGCGGCCATTAACGAGAATTCTTTTATAAACCGTTTATAGAAGTTTGTAAAACTTAAGAAGGATTGTAGGGACTTCTTTAACTCGGGCGCCTACCAGTTAACGATAGCCTTAACCTTATTTGGGTCCATTTCGATGCCTCCCGGCGTAATGATTAAGCCTAGGTATTTCGTCCTCGTAATGTAGAATTCGCACTTGTTAATATTAACGCTAAGGCCCGCTCTTACTAGCCTATTGAGAACGTCGTTAACGTGCCGCTCGTGGTCTTTAACGTTGTCCGAGTAAATAAAGATGTCGTCGAAGTAAGCAATCGCGTAAATATCGAGAATATTGTATAAGATATTATTAATATAGTTCTGGAAAGCTCCTGGGGCACTTTGTAAGCTAAATAGAACGACTAAAGATTCAAAAAGGCTAAACCGTATTATAAACGCGGTAAGCCACTCGTGGCCCTGCTTGACCCGAATGCGGTTGAATGCGGCGATTATATTAAGCTTCGTAAAAATCTTAGTGCGGTAGATCGCGTTAAGAGTCTCCTTAATAAGCGGGAGGGGATAATGGGACTTAAGGGTCACGTTATTAATACCGCGATAATTAACGCACACGCGGACTCCGCCTCCTAGCTTCTTAATGAGGAGTAGCGGAGTAGAGGCTTCTAATTATAAAGGCCTAATGAATTTCTTCCTCAGCATATCATCAATCCACTTCTTAATAACGCTGAACTCGTCGGGGTTGAACGTACGCCCGCGAGAAGCCGGGGGGGTTGCTCCCGGGCGAAGCTCGATCTTCAAATCGTATACTCTATGGGGAGGTAGGATATCCGCTCCTTTTTATAAAAAGGTCTGCGTGTAGTGCTAATATTGTCGCGGGAATTTAGCTTAAATTTCTACAACGGTCTTTAAGGGCTTGTCGGCCTTCTCGTAAAACTTGACAGTATCTTCCGACGTGATCTTATTGATAGCGATGCCGTTTGCCGCGAAATACTCATTAATTGCTTCCTCGTAGTAAGGGAAATCGTCGTCTATACTGTTAATTTTAATAGAGTTAGAGATTTTGACGGCCCGTAGTACAGCCTCGTCTCCCTCTCCTACTAGGGTATTAATCTAGCAGTAATATTTACTGCTGAAAAAGTGCTTGAAGTATTTGCCTTTACCTAGCAATACCTCCGCTACCATATCGGACGTAAGGTTATCACTTACACCCTAGGGATCCAAGACCCGCCCCTCCTTTTCTAATTTCTCGTCCTCCTCGGTCAACCTTCGGATATCCTCATCTAGGTTAGTTCGAGTCGTACGGATAATCTGGAGGCTTTGGGTCTCCGCTAGCTAGTTGAAAGTGGCGGCTGGGAGCTCCCTAATATCGTTGGGGTTAATAGGACTAGCCGGGATGCTGCAGATCCTGACCGGCACCTAATAGTCTGCTGTAGAAGTCCTCACGCTACCGGCCCAACGGTAGGGCGCTAGGACTGGGCGAGGTGCTGAAGGCGGCGTTGGGGGTAGGGTAGACAACATAATCGCGCTACCGCCCTTTACTTTCCCGAGCGGAGTAGTGCCCTGGCGGTTGGCGACCCGGTGCTTAAATTAGTAGAACTATTGACGAGCGGCTCGTCTAACTATAGCAAAAACGGACAGTCGCCTTACAGCCGCATCTTCGCGCTGCTAGTTAAGCTCGCCTTCGTCCTCCGCGTCCTCTACCGTCGGGCTATAGTATACCGATCGTTGAAGTGGCGGTCGCGGGGTCGTAAGATAGCGGCTTGAGAGCGGAGTAGTACGGTTAGAGCCCCCTAGCGGAAGGCAACCCCGCTATTCGCAAGCGGAACTGAATTTTAGGGAGTCGTTAGGCTAGTCGATGCTTGGGGCGTGATATACGAGCTACGGGTGACTTAAAATAATAGGGTTATCCTTAGCTAAATTATAAATTAATAGATCGATAACTTCGTAGTAGACTCCCGCCTATATTGTAAGTCTAGAGAAGTGGGTAATACTGCCTTTTGCTTGGCCGTTAGCGAGATGAAGTAGTTTGGGGATGGCAAGCGGGAAAAAGGGAAGGCGATTGCGGTAGATGAAACGGCGGTCAATAAAACCAAGGGCGGTGTAGCCGCTGTTAACGAGGGCGGTACAATATAATTTATGCGGTCCGTAGGATAAATGGATAGAAAGATTTAATGAATTTGGGTGTTTGTAACGGCTATCTACTGAAGATCTGTTTATTTTGACGATATCTAGCTGTATAGGGACGATCCTATCGTCTCCTCTATATCCGTTAGACCCGTGCCTCCTAGCGCGATTTAGCTGGGAGGCTGTATATTTCCCTGGCCCGAAATAGAGCCGCTCTCGTCACCCATAACCGGGCCGACAAAGCTAGGCTAGTAGGCGGGAACGGGGTTATAGTATCCGGGAGCCGGGGTACCGGGGGCTGGAGATCCCGCGTTGGGGTTTATAGCGTTAACGTAGTAACCGCTGCTGCCGTAGCTGGGGCGCCACTAACCGTAGCCATACTGGTTCTAGGCGGGTTGCTAGTTACCACCATAGTAGCCGCCGCTATAACCGTTGTTGCCGCCACTATTATTGTAACCGCTATTATTGCGGTTGCCGTTATAATTGTTATTGTTATTGGTACCGCTGCTATTATTATAATTCCCACCGTTGTTGCCTATATTTCCGCCGCCACGACCTTTATTGTTACGGTTGTTGCGAGGCTTAACCTCCTTCTTGAAGTTGATACGAGAGCGGCAGTTAGTAGAATAATAGCCGGGCTTGCCGCAGCGGGTGTAAACGCCGGTCTTTATATGGTATTCGAAGACGCTAGCCTTAATTATACGAGATATTTGGATATTTATCTTAGTTATAGAGTCGAGATCTATAGCGTTGCCGCCCTAGCTAACGGTTGCCTCAGTCGCGGAAGTACGAGAGCTATCGGTAGAAGCGGAGGCGGCATTAGTAGAACTAGTCCTGTAGAAAGGGTTAGCCTACTTCTCCCGCCAATCTTTATCCTCTAATACCTTGGCGAAGTTGCGAGAGGCCTTAAGCTACTCGTTGAACTTATCGTCGGCGGGCTAGGGACGTTAGTAGGTAAGGGCGGTACGAACGCGGTCGTTAATCTTCTAACGGAGGTCATAAATCTTCATACTGTTATCGAGCTTGCATTTGTCAACGAGCGTAACGAACTTTTCCTCGAAGTCAGTCTACTTTATACCTTTAGTCATTTTAAAATCCTCGAGGGCACGGCGGAACTCCACGACGACGTTAACGTTGTTATATTTCTTATCCAGCTCGTTTATCAATTCGAAGGCTGTAGTCCACTTGCAGGGCTCGCCGAGGATGGCCTTATTCAACTCGGCCTCGATAGCCTCGAAGGGAATTCCTTCGATGGAGCGGGCGATGAGGGAAAACTTAGGGCGCTCGTTAGCAAAAATCTTAGGCTCATCTACCTAAGCCAGCTTCATACGCATGCGCTAGGCACGATACTTAGCGGCACGTTCGATCGACGATCCCTTGCTATCAAAAGCGGGGGTAATAATAATACGCGACACTAACCTATAGCCGCTACCGTTCTCGCTGGTACTTATAGTATCGTCGTTATCAAACACGCTAGGAGAGCTGGGCGTACTTAGAAGCGAAGCTGGAGCTGCGCCGGTAGTTTGGAGCTGGGAGCGGAGGTCGAGGAGAGCCTTCTGGTGGTGATTCTCTAAGGATTGGAAAGCGGCGGAGGATGAGGTACGGAAATCGCTGAACTCTTTCTTAAAAGCGGCGATTTAGTTGTAGAGTAATTGGACCTGTTCTTAGTAATCTTATGTGTTAGTTTAAATGGCGAGTAGATGTTGGGCTCGGATAGTTGCGATGTTGCTTTCTTTGCGGGCGACCTCGTGGTTGAGGTCCCGGATACGAGTCTGTAAGCGGACGACCTCCTCTTTGGCCGTAATGAGGTCTTCTTCGAAATTGCGAGCGTCGGCTCTGGCTGTAACTACGTCGTCGCGGAGCAGGCGATAGAAAGCGGAGAAGAAGGTTTGAAAGACGGGAAGGTTGGTAAGATTGTAAGTTTGAGAGATAGGGATTGAAACTTTAATCGTCTGGTGTTGGAGGCCTTCGAGCGCTTGAGCGAGAACCGTTAAATCGTCTTGGTATTCTGAGCTAGCCGCTGCCGCAATGGCGCTGACAACCGTGATGGCGATAAAGTTGTCGGTTACAGGCTGGACTCTGGGGACGATGGAATTGGACATTGATCGCTAGATCTAATGCGCCGTACAGGTATGAGGGAGAGAGAAGGAGAGTGCGAGCGATCTTGAAGATACTCGGCTTGGTGTTTTACCTAGCTCGACGCTGGGTTCGCGACTCGAGTCGGGAACGCACAGGGTCGAGTCTTGATTGCTGATTGCCGCGATCGAGATACGGTCAATCTTCCTCTTGTTAAATGGGCGCGCGCAGCGCAATAGTTAGATGCAACAAACTATTACGGAGCGAGAGGGTACCGTATGGGGTAGGATGGGATATGCGTTGTTGCATGAAGAGAGGAAGGGGGAGGAAGTGTGCGGAGGTCTGGCTATATGGGCGAGAGCCCTAAGGCTAGACCGTGCGCGTACGTAAGGTTATACGTAACGATGATATGTGCGAGGACAGAGCTTCGGGCTCTAGATCGCAGCACATGTGCGGTCAGTACAGCACAGCACATCACAGGCTAACCTTGTAATAGCGTCGTTATATACTTAAATTATCCAATGGGCATACAAACGACTCTTAGGGTTCCGAGGCGCGCCGTCAAGGGGATTGTGAGACGCTAGGTGGTAGCCGTAGTTAGTATAGAAGGGAGTGAGGCTAGTGGACGACGAAATGGAATTATTATATACGAACTCAACAGTGGCTAGAAAGTCTTCCTAATTACTCATTTCGTAGTTAACGAAGGCCCGAAGGTAAACTTCAAGGATTTGGTTGAGGCGCTCGGTTTGGCCATCAGTCTGAGAGTGGAATGCTATGCTCATACAACTCTTAATACCGACGAGTTTCAGGAAATCCTTCCAAAGGTGGGCTGTAAACCGTGAATCGCGGTCCGAAATAATATCTAGTAGTACTCTGTACAGCCGCCAGTAGGAGCGGGCGAAAATTTTGATTAAATTTTCTATTTTCTTCTCCCCTACTTTGAAGGGGATAAAATAGGCTATCTTTATAAAGGGATCTACTATGACCCAAATAGAGTTACAACCGTTAAAGAGAGGTAGATCCGTGATAAAATCTATCGCGATAGTCTTCTAAGGGGTATAATGAAGCTCTATAGGTTGTAATAAACTATAGGGAGAATAGCGGAGAGGTTTATTCTATTGGCACTCATGACAGCCGCGAACGTATTCCCTAACTATTTCTTCCATCTTTAGCCACCAGAAGTTTCTTGTAATGAACTCTATAGTTTTGTCCATTCGTATATAGCCCGCGACCTTAGTATCGTATTCTAAATTAGTAACTTCGGCTTGCAGGCTGGTAGGGACCTAGAAGCGGTTCTTTTGGTACAGTAGATTATTAGATTTCTCGTAGTCTTTATCGGGCTCGTCTTTATTAAACTATTCCATATAGACTAAGTCCGTTTCTCTAGCTTCCTTAAGCTAGCGAATAAATTTATTATTCTATTGAGGGGTTGAAATGCTGCAGAGCTTTTCTTTAGACAAGAGGAAACTGCTTCCTTTAGAGTGTGAGAAGTGTTTTTCTTACAAGACCGACGTAATCGGCTGGTCTTTACACCCCCCCTTTTCAAGTTTGAAACTTTCCTAACGGGAAAGGGTATCGGCTTTGGAATTGAGGTGACCCGGACGGTAGTTAATAATAAACTAGAAATTGGCTAGCTGAATAGCCCAGCGTGCTTGCCGTCGGTTGAGGACCTTCGTATGGGTGAAATAGGCCAAGTTTTGGTGATTGGAAAAGACTTAAATCCTGTATTTGGCGCCTTCGAGATAAATCCTCCAGCGATCGAAGCTATCGATAATAGCCAAGAGTTCCTTGTTATAAATTTCGTAGTTTATTTCGGTAGGCGTTATTTTCCTCAAATGAAAGGCGACGGGGTGTAGTTTGCCGTCGGCCTTCCTTTGGGAAAGAATAGCGCCGATTCCGAAATCTGAAGCGTCGGTTTCTATAATAGCGGGTTCTGCTGGGTCGAAGTGAGCCAAAACGGGTGCTGTTGTGAAGGCTTCCTTTAAATCCTTAAAAGCTTTTGCTATGGGTTCTATCCATTTCTAGAGTTTCTTATCTAGCGAGTTTTCTTTAGAGAGGGCTTGAACGATTGTAGAGAATCCCTTAATAAACCTTCGGTAGAAATTAGCGAAACCCAAAAAGGATTGTAACTCCTTGAGCGTTGTAGGCTATTTCCATTCTAAGATGCTCTTGACTTTGTCTTCGGCTATGCTAATGCCTTGGGGAGAGATGATGTAACCTAGGAACTCGACTTTAGTAACTCCCTATTTGTACTTCTGCGGGGCAATGGCAAGATGGTTGTTAGTGAGCCGTTTTAGAACTTCTAGTACTACGCGATTGTATTCTTGCTTAGTGTCGGCGTAAATTAAAATGTTATTTAGGTAGACGAACATTCCTACGTCCAGAAAGTTTATGAATAAGTAGTTTATTATAGCTTAGAACGTAGAGAGAGCGTTAATTAAGCCTATAGGTATGACAATATACTCGAAAAGGCCGTATTTGTATTGGAAGGCGGTTTTCCACTCGTAGCCTTTGGCTATTCGAACGAAGAAGAAGCCTAATTTGAAGTTGATTTTCGAAAAGATTTTAACCGTTTTGAAGGTATATTGAAGTTTTGTGATGAGCGGGATAGGGTATTTGACGGGAATAGTTATTCTATTGAGGATTCGGTAATTGACTACTGGCCGGAGGGGATTGTTTGGATCTTTCTTATCGACGAATATAAGGGGTACGCTATATAATAAGGTGGATTTTCTTATTCGTCCCGAATTTAGTATTTTTTCAAGCCAAGGTTTGAGGGCATCGAGTTCGCAGCCACTCATCGCGAAAAGGGGTCCATAAAGCGGTATTTCCCCTTCCTTCAAGTCAATCTTATAATCCCAAGGCTAATAATCCGGTATTCGTATCGCCGCTTCCTCGCTCATAATGGGGAGGAATTCTCGGAACTTTTCTAGTACTACTACGATTGCGGCGTCGATCTTAGTCTAAATACTAGCGATAGCTTCAGTAGGGAGAAGTCCTATAACGATAGTACTAGTACAATTCTTCTAATAGTATTCTAAAGAAAACTTAATTTCCTATGTCTTGTCAAAGAAGCATGCAGGCTCGTACTAGAGCAACCACCAATGTAGGAGGATGATATCGCATTCGTCGTCCATCTTAGAAAGCTCAAAGTTTAAGCGGGTGTAGTGGTCTTCTTAATGCCGTAAAACGAGGGTATCGGTGTAATAACGGCCACCTACTGAATCGGCTTCTGCGTTGAACCTTATGAGGCTGCGGATATTGGCTCGTTTGAAGAGGAGGAGCTTCTATGCGCGGGCCTAGTGGAAGGATATAACCAGAATCGAGCTTCCTAGGTCTAACAGAATTCGGACGGGGTATTCTCTATCGTTGTAAAGCAAGGTCATTCGTACGATCGGTCGAGGCCCTAATCGAGGTTCTAGGCAGGGTTTCTTTAGATCTAATCTATCGTCGAGGCTATTAATATTTAGCCTCTTCAAGGAGCAGAAGACGGGGTTAACCGAGTTGGCACCAAAGTAAGGCTGGGGTAATCTATATAATACTTTATGGCGGCTACTCAAAAATCCGAGTTAGAGTCGTTGTCTATATCTATAGTTTATATGGCTCTGGTGATTGCGTTTGCTTAAGCTTTCTTGAATTGGGCCTCGTTGTCCTCGAGGTCCTCAGCTCCCTCTTCTTTACGGTCGTTGTCCTTTTGCTTAGTTAAGATCGCGGCCGTTCGTAGTTGTTCTTTGGGCTAGGGCAGGTCTTTGCCGTTGGTATCCTTCTTCGCGAAATATTCCGTAGTGTAGTGGTTGTTATGCCCGCATCGCTAGTAGGAGACTTGGTCTTTCTTATACTAATTGATATCCGCCTAATTGATTTCTTTTAAAGCGTCGCGATTGGAAGCCTACTTTTTGTCCTTAGCTGAGCGATCGGGTTATTTTGAGGATTGGTTTCGGTTGGAAGGGGAGCGCGTATCCTTATAGAGTTGGCCCGACTTCGAATGTTCCGTCTTCGAAGTGGGCACGCCTTTTCCCGCTTGGTAGCCTGGGGCTTGCAGTATGTTTTTATAGATGCGTCCTACTTCTTTAACCGCGCTAATAAACTCGTTGTTAGTCTCGGGTACCCTACTTCTCATTGAGTACATTAGCTCAGTGATCTTAGAGGGAAGGGTCCTAGCAATTTGGTTTTGGAAGGTGGTTCCAGCCTAGCCAACGGTTTCGTTGAGGTCGAGTAGTTCAGTAAGGTACTTAGCTATATCCCCGCTATATTTGAGCTCCTCCATCTTCTTCGCGTTCCGATAGCGTTCTGAGGGATCCTTGAATCGCTCGATGAAGGCGCTAGAGTATCCTTTTTACGTATTTTCGACGCCTATAGCTCGGATCTGACGCGCTCGTAAATTATGCTATTTCTAAGCTTTTTTTGAGAGTATAGAGCCTAGCTAATTGATTTTATAGCTATTAGTAGGGAAACTGGCAATATACGCATATAGGTACGTGTTACGAACTTGAGCAAGTGGCACGGGCCAACCAAGTCACCAGGACACACAGAGGCGGGGCCATGTAACCATAGAGGCCAGTAAGACAGAAGACTAGAAGGCTCACAAGCT